>OY744530.1:109984560-110072060 GCA_963556195.1 Sepiola atlantica | reverse complement strand
TTAAACAAGTTTGATTACTGAGTCTAGGTTGACTGTGTGGCAGGGGTTCGAACGGTGCGACCGTCCAAGATAATCATCCCTTAACTGATGAGAGCAACAGCTCGAATCGCTTACGTATGTAGGTAAAAATAATTTTAAATAATTTTTTTTTATTAATATATATATATATATATATATACACATATATATATATATATATATATATATATATATATATATATATATATATATATAGGGTTATTTCCTAAACTACTGAACGAGTCATTATGAACTTGTTAATTCTAGTTAAAACGGTCAGTAACATGGTCACATTTTTTTTTTAATTTTAGAAGGTGTGTCCCCTCAAACTTGCAACAGTCCTAAAAAACGTTTAAAATAAGCTACATACAAACAAATTAATAGAGAAAAGAATTGCTCAACATCAAATCTTTAGATATATGAAGTGATGCTGTATTGGTGCGTGCATGAGCGTCAATAAGATGTATGTACTTCGTAAAACCATAAAGTATTAAACTTATCATTATAAAGTATAGAATATGTATTCTAGGCAACATGGTGATTAACGTAGGTACATCATTTAAAAAAAATCTTTACCATTAAGGAGGTTCCATCGAAACTGTACCATACTCCCCTAATAAAAGAATAAAAACATTAACATTTAAAACAAATGCTATAGGTATTGTTTATACCCGTCGTAGGACGGGTATTCTACTAGAATACATAAGGCTACATCTTACTCTCTATTAACTTTAACATTTGGCTTAATATTCCCCCTATCCTGCCATTGATTTATTTCTAATTGCAACAATGGACTCTAACTTTTTTTTTATTTAACCATCACTTATTAAAAATTGTAAATTTAGTGTACGGTTTGATAATGAATCAAAGTTTAAGTACAAAAGTATCCCTGATAAAATACACATATCACCTCTGTTGTCGACAAACAAACTTATCTACCTTAGGAAGTGTGCAAGCCTGCACATAGTCACTGGAGGATATAGACACGATTTCACCACCAAAAAAAACATTTGAGAAATCAAACGTGTATGCGTATTTAAGCTAGTACAGTGTGGGCCAAAATAAGGGTCCTATCTTTAAATTGGAATAACTTGAATTTGAATAACTTCCACAAAATAAAAGTTAAACTCACCAAACTTTATGTGTGTGTAGACTGACCCTTCCGAGATTTTTTGAAATAAACAAAACAAATTTTAGCCGAAAAACACTTCTTAAAACTTACAAAAACTAAAGTATTGTTTTTTACACTGTTTTGAGTTTTTTAAGCAAAAATAATGTTTTCTAAATGAGGGTACGTTCCTTAGGGCTAATACGGCTCATGCTTGCTTCGGAAGGGGTCCTTTACTTATTCTAAAAAATAAAAATAAAAAAATCAATAAATAAAAAAGTTATGAATTTTTAAAAATAGGACCCTTATTTTTGCCCACCCTGTACATAATATCACGTTAGGAATATCTGCATGTCTGCCTTTTAGTTATAACCATAACCCTCACCCTAACCTGTATATCTGCCCCTTAGTTCACTATAGACTGAAGAAGTACTAGTTCGATGTTAACCAAACTAGTCTTGCAAATACCATTTGATCAAGTGTTTTTTTACCTTAATAAATTGTAACTCATCAGGCAATAATTTAATGCCATATTGTTTCATGTCGTTTTAAAATAAGTTTTTTATTTTCCAAATGTACATATGATTTCACAATGAAAGCGCAATGCTGCCTGATCAAATCAATGGGTAAGTTGGAACAAAAAAAGACATCATATGTACATATAGAAAACAAACATTTAGTTTTTCATTATTTAAACGATATAAAACAAAATGGTATTGTATGTACATTTGGAAAATAAAAATACTTTTTTCATTATTTATTCTAATCTGCTTTTATCAACTGTGTCGGATGATTTTGCCTCACAGTGTAGTTACTCATTCAAACGCACCAAGGTTCTATTGCTAATTTCCTTTACAAATCTCAAAACGTCTGGGTCACCCGTTTTACGCGATTTAATTTCTTACGGCGCATCAGTTTGTTACTGCATAAAGTGCTTAAACGAGTTTTATTTTCTTACAGTTGTTAACAGTTGCCTGCATTTCGCTGTCACCAGTTCAACTGCCGACATTCAGTATTTATTCAACACATTTGAAAGTCACCAGATACATTTTCCGGTTTCCTAATGAATTGTTTCCAGAGCGGCAGAGGCCGTTTATATGAAATGAGAGACGTCTAAAACGTGGAGCTGTAACAGCCGAGAGAAGGAAGAGTTGTGTATGTGTGAAGCTGAGTTGTATTTCACGAGAAGACTCAAGTAGTTAAATGCAGTTTATCGCAGAAGTTTATTGAAAAGGGGTAATTAAATGCCACGAGATATTCTTCCTACGAACAGAACAAAACCAGACAAAAACAATTGATAATCAGATCTGATGCGTATCATGAATGAATAAAAAAAAGCGTACTATAATACAGGGTGTCTCACAAAAAATACCATCGATACAACTGATAATGATATCCACAATCCTTTGTGCAATCCACCTATATTTGGTACAAATAAACTTCGGTATATGTCGATTTTATCAACCAATTTTAAGTTATGAATGTCTATAAGTCTTGGGTTTAACGCCGCTCAATGATATAGAGCCCACTTGGGTAATTGTCTCATCAGTGGGAGGTTTAATCTAGAATTGGATTCACACTCAATAAACATTAACCACCAAGGTTTAAAGTTTTCAATTGTTAAATACCCAACACCCCGATACAGAGTTGGTTGTGGTTATGTTTATTGTTGGCATATTTTTTAGCCCATTCCATTCGTAAATACCATGACCAGACTCCACAACCAATGGTCAGTATTTCACCGAATTTGGTTTGAAGAACACTTCGAATGCCAAGCGTGTAATAAAGAACCAAAAGTATATTACTACTGCTGGTACAATGATAAATAAGACAACGAATACGAATAATCAATTATAACACCTATAGTGTCCGTCATATTTGAACTAAACTAAACCTGAAAGTTCCATGAGATCCTGCTTGTACTAATAATTGTGCTGCTTCAATAAACAGCCAACAGTAGTAGTCGAATGAAAGCATTGTTATTCGGTAAATGACAAACTTTCAAATTATCATGCGCTGATGAACACAGCAAGTTTAGTTTGGAACTTGTATCGCTGAATGATTGAAAAGGTGTGAAAATCGCGCGAGTTGCGTAATACATAACAACAGGAAGTATGGAATCGTAACACCAAGTATTTCTGAATGATTGAAAAGGTGTGAAAATCGCGCGAGTTGCGTAATACATAGCAACAGGAAGTATGGAATCGTAACACCAAGTATTTCTGAATGATTGAAAAGGTGTGAAAATCGCGCGAGTTGCGTAATACATAGCAACAGGAAGTATGGAATCATAACACCAAGTATTTCTGAATGATTGAAAAGGTGTGAAAATCGCGCGAGTTGCGTAATACCTAGCAACAGGAAGTATCGAATCGTAACACCAAGTATTTCTGACTGATTGAAAAGGTGTCAAAATCGCGCGAGTTGCGTAATACATAGCAACAGGAAGTATGGTATCGTAACACCAAGTATTTCTGAATGATTGAAAAGGTGTGAAAATCGCGCGAGTTGCGTAATACATAGCAACAGGAAGTATGGAATCGTAACACCAAGTATTTCTGAATGATTGAAAAGGTGTGAAAATCGCGCGAGTTGCGTAATACATAGCAACAGGAAGTATGGAATCATAACACCAAGTATTTCTGAATGATTGAAAAGGTGTGAAAATCGCGCGAGTTGCGTAATACCTAGCAACAGGAAGTATGGAATCGTAACACCAAGTATTTCTGAATGATTGAAAAGGTGTGAAAATCGCGCGAGTTGCGTAATACCTAGCAACAGGAAGTATGGAATCGTAACACCAAGTATTTCTGAATGATTGAAAAGGTGTGAAAATCGCGCGAGTTGCGTAATACATAGCAACAGGAAGTATGGAATCGTAACACCAAGTATTTCTGAATGATTGAAAAGGTGTGAAAATCGCGCGAGTTGCGTAATACCTAGCAACAGGAAGTATCGAATCGTAACACCAAGTATTTCTGAATGATTGAAAAGGTGTGAAAATCGCGCGAGTTGCGTAATACATAGCAACAGGAAGTATGGAATCGTAACACCAAGTATTTCTGAATGATTGAAAAGGTGTGAAAATCGCGCGAGTTGCGTAATACCTAGCAACAGGAAGTATGGAATCGTAACACCAAGTATTTCTGAATGATTGAAAAGGTGTCAAAATCGCGCGAGTTGCGTAATACATAGCAACAGGAAGTATGGTATCGTAACACCAAGTATTTCTGAATGATTGAAAAGGTGTGAAAATCGCGCGAGTTGCGTAATACATAGCAACAGGAAGTATGGAATCGTAACACCAAGTATTTCTGAATGATTGAAAAGGTGTGAAAATCGCGCGAGTTGCGTAATACATAGCAACAGGAAGTATGGAATCATAACACCAAGTATTTCTGAATGATTGAAAAGGTGTGAAAATCGCGCGAGTTGCGTAATACCTAGCAACAGGAAGTATGGAATCGTAACACCAAGTATTTCTGAATGATTGAAAAGGTGTGAAAATCGCGCGAGTTGCGTAATACCTAGCAACAGGAAGTATGGAATCGTAACACCAAGTATTTCTGAATGATTGAAAAGGTGTGAAAATCGCGCGAGTTGCGTAATACATAGCAACAGGAAGTATGGAATCGTAACACCAAGTATTTCTGAATGATTGAAAAGGTGTGAAAATCGCGCGAGTTGCGTAATACCTAGCAACAGGAAGTATCGAATCGTAACACCAAGTATTTCTGAATGATTGAAAAGGTGTGAAAATCGCGCGAGTTGCGTAATACATAGCAACAGGAAGTATGGAATCGTAACACCAAGTATTTCTGAATGATTGAAAAGGTGTGAAAATCGCGCGAGTTGCGTAATACCTAGCAACAGGAAGTATGGAATCGTAACACCAAGTATTTCTGAATGATTGAAAAGGTGTGAAAATCGCGCGAGTTGCGTAATACATAGCAACAGGAAGTATGGAATCGTAACACCAAGTATTTCTGAATGATTGAAAAGGTGTGAAAATCGCGCGAGTTGCGTAATACATAGCAACAGGAAGTATCGAATCGTAACACCAAGTATTTCTGAATGATTGAAAAGGTGTGAAAATCGCGCGAGTTGCGTAATACCTAGCAACAGGAAGTATGGAATCGTAACACCAAGTATTTCTGAATGATTGAAAAGGTGTGAAAATCGCGCGAGTTGCGTAATACCTAGCAACAGGAAGTATGGAATCGTAACACCAAGTATTTCTGAATGATTGAAAAGGTGTGAAAATCGCGCGAGTTGCGTAATACATAGCAACAGGAAGTATGGTATCGTAACACCAAGTATTTCTGAATGATTGAAAAGGTGTGAAAATCGCGCGAGTTGCGTAATACATAGCAACAGGAAGTATGGAATCGTAACACCAAGTATTTCTGAATGATTGAAAAGGTGTGAAAATCGCGCGAGTTGCGTAATACATAGCAACAGGAAGTATGGAATCGTAACACCAAGTATTTCTGAATGATTGAAAAGGTGTGAAAATCGCGCGAGTTGCGTAATACATAGCAACAGGAAGTATGGAATCGTAACAACAAGTATTTCTGAAGGATTGAAAAGGTGTCAAAATCGCGCGAGTTGCGTAATACATAGCAACAGGAAGTATGGAATCGTAACACCAAGTATTTCTGAATGATTGAAGAGGTGTCAAAATCGGTCGAGTTGCGTAATACATAGCAACAGGAAGTATGGAATCGTAACACCAAGTATTTCTGAATGATTGAAAAGGTGTCAAAATCGCGCGAGTTATGTAATACATAGCAACAGGAAGTATGGAATCGTAACACCAAGTATTTCTGAATGATTGAAAAGGTGTCAAAATCGCGCGAGTTGCGTAATACATAGCAACAGGAAGTATGGAATCGTAACACCAAGTATTTCTGAATGATTGAAAAGGTGTCAAAATCGCGCGAGTTATGTAATACATAGCAACAGGAAGTAGGGAATCGTAAAACCAAGTTCAAATCACGTCGTTCACGAATATAGAAATGTATGCACTGACTTGTTTAATTCAGTTATAGGTAAAATACCTGCTTATATTCCACAAATCGTATTCAATGAACCGTATGGATAATGTATTGCATTTCTATAGTAAATTGTTCAAAAAGAGTTGATATGCCATAAAGCAGTCAAATTGAAACGTTTACGGACAATCTTATTGTTTACCATCAAATAAACTCAAAAAGAGACGATTAAAGTTAGGAAATATATTGGTGCAGTTTCGGAAAATACAACCAAAAATTTACACGCGCGACGTACGCGTGACGTAAATGTGACGCGTGTACAACGAATGGTACGAAAACGAACAGAAAAAAGGCGAAAGAAAGCAGAAAACAATGGCAAAATATTTATTACGGAAACTCATATATCTAAATGATTAAATGCGAAAGTTCGGCTCATTTCTCGCCGAACGGTAAAACATAAACGGTCTATTTCCAATTTATTCAACTTATTTAATACGAGCGCCATCTTTTTCAGATACCGTTCATATAGATGTGATATCAGATTCGCAAGGTTAACTAATTTGCATATTGGTTTTGTAAAAGTTAATTTTATTAACTATGATTTGGTATTGTTTTTAGTCAATGATTTTTAAAATTCTAATATAAAAATGTTCTGGTTAGCAATATTATTTTATTTTCTGGACAAATATTTAGCATTTGTGTTATAACGTTTTCTAACGTCGTTCAAATATTTAAAACATCGGTCGCTCTAAAAAAAAAGCGACCGACTTGATTTTTGTAAATTGTAGTGAAAAGACACATTTCTTTCTTCTCTCTTTTCTTTTCTTTAGATCACATTTAAAAAGTAAATAAATGTTTCGAAATTACCAAAATGTTAACGTTTCGTGTTTGAAAAGTTTATTATTTAAAACTAGCAGGGTATTTCCCGAGGGAATATTAATTAATTTTTATCAATAACAATTGATTTCTCACTGTTGTCATTCGCGAAATAATTCTTACTGTACAAACCAAAAACAACTAATCGAAGTGAAACTTATACACTCCAAAACACACTACCAACAAAAATAAACAAATACGCGAGTAACATCTTACCAAAAGAAGAACTCCAAGAGTAAAGTTAAAAAAACAAAAACGCGAGATAAGTTTTACTTAACAAAATAAGCTAATCTAATCTCTCTCTGTTTCTCTCTAGCTATCTCTTCCTCCACCTATCTTCTTTTCTCTCTCTCTTGTTAACGACGCCGTAATATTTTGTTATTGCTTTTTATTGTTTGAAATAATAGTTTTGTCAATAGTAAAAGAGTAAATGAGAACAGATACTACACTTTGAATGATTTATGTGCGCAAAATATAAAAATTTAAATTACGAACGAATTAGGCACGGTCGTTGGTCACTCTTGATCAACAGTTATTAAAATCTTACTCTTAACTAGAATCATCTCAGTCACCACGATATCACATTTACTCTTGGGGGGGGGTGGCATCCTACTAAAAATATCTTCAAATTGTTTAAAAAAATTTTTTTTCATAAATACATTCATTTACAGAAATTCAGTGAATTAAAACGGGGAGTGGAATCTTAGGGTAAATAACCAAGAAACTATAAGAAATATGTGTTTTCAATGAATGCCACCCCAAACTGATTTGATCTATTATTGTATTGTCTTTTAATGGGGATAGGTTAGTGTAGTTTCGGTTCTGTTATCATAGGACCGTCCTCCCAAGAATTACTTTTTTTATCCTCCCTGGTTTTATATCCTCCTGTGAGGGAGGGTTAATGTAGTATCTGTTTTTTTTTGTCATGAGACAATCTTTCCAGGGACTACATTCTTTTTTAGGGCAGGTGATAGTGTAGTATCTTTTCTGTTGCCATGATACTATATCCACAGGCATTACCTTTTGCTTTTATGGGGAGATCCTCCAAGGTATTACCTCCTCTGTTTTAGAATGGGTATTGTAGTACCCGTACTGTTGTCATGATACAATTCTACCAGAGATTACTCCCTCCTTTGAGGATTAGTGTAGTATATGTTCGTTAATACCTCCTCTTTTTGGGGTTCAGTGTATGTAGTTCGTTCATCATGATTTCATCCTCCCAACCTAGCAAAAGTATGCGACCAGAGGGAGCGTATATTTGCTAGTATATATATATATATATATATATATGTATGTATACATACGCACCGCACATACACGCACACGCACACGCACGCAAACATACACATACAAATATATACATATATAGGTATTCATTATGAAAATATATTTATCAGTGCCTTTTTATTTTGCAGTCTCTTTAAAGAATTCAGCTCGATGATTGTCAATCAGTAACAACAGAGTATATATAAATTGATGCAACTTTATGCAAGTACATTCTAATTTTTATAAATAAATGATAGAATTTATTAAGTATTTAAAGGAATATTACTGAATTACAATTTATAAATGTCCGTACAGCTTTTAGGAGGTACTAGCTCTGAACTGAAAAATTCAAAATGGTGTACTAGTGACTATTCCCCACATGTGAGTTTGCTCTTTTCTTTGTTTTTTATTTTGTTTTCCCCAAAACATGACCCACTGTATAATGTAAGTTTTATCAAGACATTTCAATCCAAAAACTGTTTATTCCTTGTGGATTTTTCTGATGATTCTGTTGTGTTGCAGATACAATATTAATATAAAAATGTTGTTTGACTCACGGCAAAAGAAACTACCGTAAAAATACATCTCACAGAAATTTTATGTTTTAGGAAATGTAAAACAAAAAGAAAATTACCCCCCCCAAAAAAAACATGGTTATTGGAATATAACATGAACCTTAGATGTGAGAAATATTTATTAACAGATGTCTAATATCTATACTTAAAAGGAGGTGCGTTCATGACGTACGTATCGATATAGATAGCTAATCTGATGTATTTTTGAATGATTAAAAAGTTTCAAGGCTGTAAGATTTGCATAGTGGTTACCGACTTGAACTATTGAATTCCCAAGCCTCATCCTTTCTACCATATTCACTTACACACTCATCAGTAGACTATAAAAAGTTTATGGTGATTTTTATTATGTCTGTCATTATGGAAATAGAAACAAAAGATTAGTTGACAAAAAAGGAATAGGCAGAGTACACATTACTTAGAAGGAAGGAAGAGAGAGGTTATTTATCTACCTCCCACAAGGTAAGATGTAACACAAGGTCAGGAAAGTGGGATTAGATAAGCCAGCGCTCGAGAAAGAAAGAGGAAGAGAGAGAGGCACATTTTGTTAAATGTAAATATCATTCGTGGCTATTCGCTTACTTTTTGGCTAAGATCAAAGTGTAGTATCTGTTCCGATGGATACTGCACCCCATAGACTGGTAATGTCTTGGCCTTCGGGGCTTGATTTACGCCGGTCTATGGGTTTGTCCTGTGCAGTTCTAGGAGGTCCACCCTCCCAGGCTTCGCCTCCCCTCTTTGGGGAGGAGTAAGTTTATTGCTTACTGCCTGAGGCGCCCCTACCAGGGAATGCCGACGGGGCTGCCCAGGCAATTTTTAATGACCAGAGTGCTCACTTTCTCGGCGCTGGCTTTTCAAACCCCACTTTCCCGACCTTGGGTCACATCTTACCGTGTGGGAGTAAGATAAAACTGGCCTTGTGCCTAACTCCTGGAGAGGAGTTAATAAATATTCGCTTACTTAGCTATGGCAAGCGTAAAAAGTCTGCGTCGACTTTCATGTTAATCTAAATCATTTTTTTGACTGTTTAATAAATGTAAAATGCAAATGTCAAAAAGATTAATATAACATAATGACATGAAAACATTACATACATATTTTAAAACTAAGGAACCATTTTTTACTATCTTGATTTTAATCTTCGGGAAATTAATATTATTCGTTCTGGGTCGGGTATTCTTCTAGTATTGCAAAGAAAGGCAGAAAAAAAGTTGTAATTAGCTATTGATGAACAGCCGAGTATGTTTAATGAATCTCTGCAACTGAATGCAAGGCCAAGATCGACAAGAGACATCTGCTCCATGACATCATGAACAAACCTCCTCCACCAGTACGCCTCAAATCACGCTACGCACTCTCCCAGCACGCGCATCAGCTTCTGGAAACCGTCCCAGACACCACCTCAAAGCAGATGTGGACCAAGAACCGCTGGAGGGAAGATTGGCAGCAAGCTGACCAACACCGACTGAACATGTTCATCACCGACCCAGACGTCATACCAGGGGCTGAGCTGCCACGAAGGCAATGGACCAATCTGAACCGCCTGAGAACTGGTGTGGGCCGTTTTTCTGCCACAATGAGAGACTGGGGTCTGAGAGGGTGCTGCCTGTGAATGTGGCCACCCAGAACAGACAGTTACACACGTCATAGAGGAATGCCCGCTGTTCAAACCACCCAATGGCAAGCAGGGCATAGCGGACCTTGATGACGAGACGAGAACCTGGCTTGCCAAGACCGAGCTGCAGCTTTGAGGGAGCTGGCACAAGAAAGAAGAAGAAGAATGTTTTTTTGATGTTTCGATATTAAATCGTTAAAATGGTTGATAAACCAATTTAATCGATGTATCGTTTACAAAATGTAATATGGTTTTACATCAGATAAGCACCAAAAAATGAGTATAAAGTAGTAGGTCGGACGTATTATATGGAAAAACATCCATTGAGCCAATACCGGAAAGGCCCGAAACAATAATGGACAGCCACATCCACGTACGACATTTTCCTTAAGCAGGTAAATGAGGCCAATGTAAGCAAGCCTCAGGAAAAAGTATTAGCTCACATTTCAAGACCGAAACTGTGTATATCTGTCGCTGACGCTTTACATTAAGATATTGTCTATTCGGAGAGGATCACCCCTTCTACCGCAAACAAAACCCATAATGAAATCAGTTGATATTGTGATCTGATATATATATATATATATATATATATATATATATATATATATATATACTTGTCGCTCCTCGTTAAAAAGTAGAGCACTGTAATGGTAGTACTAACACATCATGACGTCACTTGCTTTATAATGCATCATTCCTTCCCTAATAGAAGTAGAATGCCTGGACGTCAAGCCGTTTTAAAAAGTGTTTAAATTATCATTGTTTATCAGCTGTTCAGAATTGGCCGAGCGATTAGCGACGTTGGATTTGAGTTGAAAAATACTTGTAATCCAGGGTTTCGAATCGCATGACCGGTAGTGAATAGTTATATCTCTATGCTGATGAGTCCAGATTAAAAAAAGGACGAAACGTATACGTAAATAGATAATAACCAATAACAAATATATATATATATATATATATATATATATATGTATATAACATAAAATACAATAACACGAAATTACATAATTGTCGATGCAATAATTTATTTCAACCTTGTGGTTTCCTCGGGCATCTAACTAGATAATTACATTTTTGAAACTGACAGAAAATTGAATTCACCTTCAACAATTCAAATACAACCAGAGAGAGTGGTGGTTGCAACCAATCTGGTTGTATTTAATTGTTTAAGGTGAATTAAATTTTCTGTCAGTCTCAAAAATGTAATTGTCTAGTTAGATGCCCGAGGAAACCACAAGGTTGTAATACATTATTGCATCGACAATTATGTAATTTCGTGTTATTATATTTTATGTTATTCTTGCTCTGTTTACCACATTGAGCTCTCATACTCGGATTTCTTCCTGGAATTATTCCATTATAACACAGGTATATATATATATATATATATATATATATATATATATATATCAGCAATAGCTCGGAGAGACTACTATAATTATGGCTTATGACAGTATAATTAAAGGATGCTTTCTGCGTAAATAATAACGCAGCAACTTTTTCATGCGATGTGAAAATACCAATCATTATTTGCAATTATGATTTCTGAATTTATTCAGATGAAGATCGATGATTTTAATTATGTGGATTATTCGGACTACTATTTTCATCTAATGTCATACGCCGTGTGTGTATTTGTGACAACGAGTGCAACACTTTGATTACCTTAATCTTAGAATATGTATACGAATAAGAACATAAGTCAGTCGATATACTACATACCTTCGCCTGCCAACGTAAGGATGGGCCAACTCATGATGTCATGGAAACGTTGATAACTCAAAAAACATTTTATTTGATCATTACATAACGTGGACATTTTCGATTTTAAACTTTTGACACACTTACATCTCAATAATGCGACTCCATTTATTACTACTGACTAGATTTATTAATAATCACACGAATCTAAAAGGCATTATTTGTTAATATGATAAATAATTTTCTGAACATTAACTTATCTTTCTGCTTCGGCTTCTATAATTATAATTAGATTGTATTGTAATATATTAACTTTTTAGCATGTTTTCACCTTTAAATTTAACAATCATTTTTCATGTTGAATTGAATATGGCAGAAATACTTTAGAGAATTAAAAAAATATTATGCTTACAAAGTGTTTAGATGAGGGTTGATAATTCGTAGAATTTGGTATATTCGGACTACTTTTCTCATCTTGGGTGTTTTTATCACAACGTTTCGGACGATGTAACCTCCGACCTTCTACAGGTGTACTTTGTCGAACTCGGGAATCTGCACGGAATTTCGAACGGAACCTTTTATTAAATCCACAGCGCAGTGGATATAGAACTAAGTATAATTCAGTTCTAAGTGCCAGTCATCTAAAGGTTGAAGGTTCAATCCTCAGTGCGGGCGATACGAAGAATTGCGAATTACTGAAGACTTCTTCACAGTCATAGCAGATGAAACGAGAGAATGCTACTCCTGTGGATTTAATAAAGGGTTCCGTTCGAAATTCTGTCCAGATTCCCGAGTTCGGCCGAAATGTTGTGATAAAAACACCCAATCTGAGAACAGTAGTCCAAATATACCAAATTCTACGAATTATCAACCCTCATCTCAAAACTTCATAAGCATAATTTTTTTTTAATTCTCTAAAGTATTTCTGCCATATTCAATTTAACATGAAAAATGATTGTTGAATTTAAGGTGAAAACATGCTAAAAAGTTAATATGTTACAATACAATTCAGTTGTAATTATAGAACCGAAGAAGAAAGATAAGTTAATGTTCAGAAAATTATTTATCATATTTACAAATAATGCCTTTTAGATCCGAGTGATTATTAATAAATCTTAGTCAGTAGTAATAAATGGAGTCGCAATATTTAGATGTAGGTTTGTCAAAAGTTTAAAAGCGAAAAAAATTGTTTGGTAAATATTATTAAGATATTCTGATAAACAATTTAATTAAAGCAGGCGCCATGTTTTACGTTTTCAACAAAATAATAAAGTAAAAATTGATTTAATACCTATCAAATTCAAATATAAGTATTTGAATAGGTGACGGTAGTTAAGTGGATAACGAGGCGGACTGGCAACCTGGGTGTACCAAATTCGAATCACTTTAACGGTTGGCAACCATTACGTGGTCCCTCCTGCAAAAATGCCAACGAGAGAATCAAGTCGGTCTACAAAGTTGTACTGTGTCGATTCAAAGTGTAGTATCTGTTCCGATGGATACTGCACCCCATAGACTGGTATTGTCTTGGCCTTCGGGCTTGATTTACGGCAGTCTATGGGTCTGTCCTGTGCAGTTCTAGGAGGTCCACCCTCCCAGGCTTCGCCTCTCCTCTTTGGGAAGGAGTAAGTTTATTGCTTACTGTCTGAGGCACCCCTACCGGGGAATGTCGACGGGGCTGTCCAGGCAATTTTTAAACCCCACTTTCTCGACCCGACCTTGGGTCACATCTTACTTGTGGGAGTAAGATAAAAACTGCCCTTGTGCCTAACTCCTGGAGAGGAGTAAATCAATACTATTTACTTTAATTACAGACCGATTTTTTCGCTATGCTCTACCAGGCGCGATGACGGCCGAATTATAATCTTGTGTCACCGGCAGTGAAACCCGTTAAGCAGAGGAGTATTTGCTTAACGAGGCACATTATTCAAACGAGAGGTAACCACGCCAATCTTATTACAAAAAAAACAACAACTAGACGAGGGCCAACAACTCCAGAAGTCGCCGCTAACATTGAACAACACTTTTGATGTTTTCTGATTATTAAAAAAATGAAAAAAAAAATGCTGCTTAAAATAGCGTTCAGTCGTCTGTTAAAACGTGTGCACTTTTGTAACAGATAAATTAATCTTGTCGGATTTTTTTAATAAAACGCAACTGATCTTCATCAATGATCTTCCATCTATTCTAAGATCATTTTGTCGACATTTATGCAGAAGATACAACCATCTATGACAATACTTCGAAGAACATTAATGCTAATACTCTTTTGTAGTTCCTCTCTTCCGACCTGGAGCACGTCGTCCAATGGGAGAAAAGTAGTTGGTTACTTTTAATACGTCTAAAAATAAACTTCTATCCTTTAACCACCAACGCTCTGATCCTCAATTTTCCTCAATTAAAATGAATAACTGTTACCTTGGGGGAGCTTTTTTATAAGCTTCTCGGATTGACCTTCATTCCAGACTTGAAATGGAAGACTTACATCTAATCCGTTGCCAAGGTCGCTTGAAAAATGATTGGATCATTCTACCGATCGAAAAAGTATCTCACTCTTGACGCAATCGTTTACTTGTATAAGAGTCAAATATGCCTTCAGATGGAGTACTTTTGACACATCTGGGGAGGTGCCGCTCAGAGCAATCTTTCTTGCATTCACAAAGTACAAAACCAATTTGGAAATCTAGTGGGCGATGTTCTCTTCTCAAACCTCCCCCCTCTTTATCACAGAAGAGACGTTGCTAGTCTTTCTCTGCTCTATCGTTATTTTTATGATAAGAACTTGACTGAGCTTCTATTTATGGTTCCCCCCTGTAAAACATTCACAACAAAAACGCGTCCAACTAAAACCACTGTTGTTGGATAATGGCCCTATGAGAACGGACGTATCTGTTGGAAATCGTTGGTTTGACTTGCGCGAATTAGCGCGAGTGGACCCGTGCAGTAGAGTGCAGAATAAGGGCTGTTCTCACAGTCGGAGCTCACAGACGTGACAGGGTCACCGCGTGACGAGACCTCGGATCAAGGGTCAATGTGCACCTGCGAGAGGCTCTGTGACGTCACGGGCCCTTGCGTGAGAAGCAGAGGGATCCGTGACGTCACTCGTTCTTCGTGAGAAGCGAATTTCCTCAGTCTGGGTTTTGGAGGCGAACCTATCAGACGTGATTTTTACCATGTAGTCTGCAACATAGTTAAGGGAAATATTTCCCTAAGAAAATACAGGCGAAAGATCTCTCCCCCCTCCACGAATGGTTAAGACTTAATTGATAAGTAACTACGATAAAGTAGTAATTTTCTCTCTCTCTCTCTCGACGTTAGTGAATATCTCCCAGCTGACGGATAACTAACGCTTGAAATAAAACAGAAATTAAATTTAATGGATTGTTTGTTTCCGAGTCGGTCATGATATTTTTGTTGTAGCAGCGATTTTCGGCAGAAAGAAAGCAGAAATAATTCAACCACTAGACGACACGCCCGTCCACGCGACGAGGAAAGAAGAGAGGGTACGAGAAATTTAAAGGTATGCAAACTATATGATTTTTGATGTTAAAAAATTACGAGTGTTTAAACGAGGACTGCCACTGCCCGTTCCGGGACGAGTATACTAAACGAGAAAAGCCGCCGCTCTAAGTAGGGGTATGCAACACTGTTAATAAATTACCTTTTTCCCTCTGTGTAGTTCTAACTAAGCGGAACTTCCACGAGCAAAGTTTATTTCCTTTGCGACCAACTATAACATTGCCGTGTTCAAGTCTAATGTAAATAAATTCTTGTTGAGCCGTTTTCTTAAATAGTCAATTTCTGACCAGTTACATTCATCGGTACTAATCCCTTCGGTGCCAATCTCAATAACCTTAATCCTCGAGTGGTCCGTGGACCTTATAATGTTATTTGCAAAATAATAACTTTTTTCGCTGCAATTAATTAAAAAAAATAGTTAGTCCGCCCCCAGACGAATTCAAATATAAAATCTGTTTAAATAATAACTTTAAAATATTTTTTGAAATAACAAGAGGGATAATTCATTTTCAATCAAAGAATATAATAGTTGAGTTTTTAAAAAGTCCATACGAATAAATATTAAAAACTAAAATGATGTCACTCCATTCCATGCAACGCTGGATAGGTATAGCTAGTTAATTATAAAAGGCATTTACCAGAATTGTTTTCACAGCCAGAAAGAAGCGTTGTTTTCATGTGTGCCAAAGAAGTGCTTTATTGTTAGGAAACGTTTTATAAGCAATTCTCGAATTGCTCGACTTAAGAATAAGAACACAAATCGTCTCTTTGTAAGCCGTTTGCTGCTCACTTGGGGACCACTGTTGAAACTGATTGCTTTTGTTCGAAATATTTGGTAATTGACCGTAGTAAGGACCCGACACAAACGCCCCCGAGTGGATTATGTCGTTCAATTTCGGGGATCATCATCGGCTCTGGATTGCACTAAAGGGAACGTCTTTTCATAAACAACATCAAGAGGGAAGAACCATTTGCAACAACTAAAAACGGAACTTGTAGAAACTGCGAACTTAAATGGACGTGAAAAGAAAGACCCATTTAACAACATGAAATTGATGCGCCTTGAAAGGAAATGGATTTTGCTAAAGGAAACGCCATTAGATGTGGATATTTATATTTGCAGCCTGCTCCCAACAACCGCCAAGAAAAGAATTATAGGAACAACAGAAACACAAATCAAAAAAGATGTAATTCTATATGGAAAGAATTTAAAATAATAAAAATAGTTTTGTAATGGTATAACATTTTTAAAGTGACATTATATAGTAATATACACCTTAACCCTACCACAATGGCACCCCTGGAATCGTTAATAAAATTCACAATCCTTTCAACAATTCAATCATATTTGATACAAAGAAACGTACGTCTATGCCTCACTTGTCTATTAAGTTTGAGTCATCGACGTTGAACAGTCCTCGTTTATCGCAGTTTAATGATAAGTGCACCTGTATACGATGGGCAAAATTGCCAATAACTCTGATACACTCTTTGATATTACCCTGGTTTAGTTTGTGTGGCTCTCTTCAATTCAGAAATAGTTTGAGAATTGTGTTCATGGATATTATCTTTCAGATATTATTATGTTATTGTTCAGTCAGTCTGAAATCCATTCGGGATCACACCACTTACTGGTCAGAGGATCACTAACGTGTCCCATATATAGTTGAACGGTTACAACACAAATATGGTTGGACATTCCTGAATTAAACTTGGTGGACAAGTCAGCAAACATAGACTGAAGTTTATTTGTAGAAAATATAATTAGATTGCAGAAAATTTTTTGAATTTTCTTAACTATTTTCTTAACTATTCCATTGGTGGCATTTTTCGGTGTCACCCTGTCTTATAAAAATAAAGGCCGTATATATATATATATATATATATATATATATATAATAAAATATGAAACTAAAAGTATACTTTTAGTAGATAGAACCTATAGTGAAATGGTTTAAGCTCAATATACGAGATAGAGCAATTATAAAGATAGATGAAAGAAGAGGGATTTTTATAATACTTGATATATATATATATATATATATATATATATATATATATATATATATATATATGTATATGTATGTGTGTGCGTGTGTGTGTGTGTGTGTGTGTATGTGTGTGAAAAATGACAAACGGAAAACAGGTTAAAGTACAGGAGAAAAACAAAAACAAGAGATTCGACCGCAGCATTTCATTTTCATGACTTATCGTGTACCTTACCCCATATATATATATATATATATATATATATATATATATATATATATATATATATATATATATATATATATATATAGTTCGGCAGCAAGATCACGGAGTTTTCTTTCTTCACAACTTTTCTTGTCAATTTCTCCTCGACGCGGCGAGCGATTCTTCGGTTTTCGGGTGTTAATTACAGTATTTGTTCCATTGCTCATTCGAGGAATGTTTACCCAAGACCCAAACAAACACAGTACTTATATTGGCCATACAACGATAACCCTCTTCCGACGCCTTACGCATCACTTAAATGATACTAGTACCCTCCAGCGAGACATTACCACACATAAAAAAACATAAAATAAACCGAACTACGACAAATATAAACAACTAACACTAAGATCATACATAAAAACAACTGCACCAACAGACAAAATAATCTTCGAAGCCCTACACATAAAAAAATTACAACCCACAATTAATAAAATAGCATTCACCACCGGTACTAACGCCTTATCAGTCTTCAACAATTAATACATAATAATAATATAAATAATAATAATAATAATAATAATAATAATAAAAATAATAATAATAATAATAATAATAATAATAATGATGATGATGATAATGATGATGATGATGATAATAATAATAATAATAATAATAATAATAATAATAATAATAATAATAATAATAATAATAATAATAATAATAATAATGATGATGATTCGAGGAATGTTTATCCAAGACCCAAACAAACACAGTACTTATATTGGCCATACAACTACAATCTTCTCCCGACGCCTTACGCATCACTTAAATGATACTAGTGCCATTCAGCGTGACATTACCACACACAAAAAAATACATAAAATCAACCGAACTAAGACAAATATTAACAACTAATACTAAGATCATATATAGAAACAACTGCACTAACAGACCAAAAATCTTCGAAACCTTACACACAAAAAATTACAACCCACAATTAATAAAATAGCATTCACCACTGGTACAAACGCCCTATCAGTCTTTAACAATCAATACATCATCATCATCATCATCATCATCATCATCATCATCATCATCATCATCATCATCATCATCATCATCATCATAATGATAATAATAAATAAAGATATATATATACATATGTAAATTAATAGATATATAACTAATAATAAAACTATAAATACGGCTCTTAGTAAAAATAAGACACAGTCTCCTGAAGACGGCCGAGAAACCGAAAGCGCTAGAGGAATGGCCTTCGACACAACGCTAGATGCCATACTCCATCGGTTAACACCCGAAAACCGAAAAATCGCTCGCCGAGTCGAGAAATTAACAAGAAAGATCGTGAAGAGAGAAAACTCCGTGGTCTTTAATGACGCTTGCATATATATATATATATATATATATATATATATATATATATATATATATATATATATATATATATATATATATATATATATATACACTAAAATGACTTCTCGAAACAGACCAGTTTTGAAACACATTATCTGTTCCTTTACGAAAAGTAATATAAATATATAATGTTATAATAACCTTTATGTCTAGAATATTTATTCCATATTTTATCAAAATCTATTTAATGATTTTGATTCTAAAAAATGTGTAAAATTTGATAAACTCAAGCTTAAAATAGTCTTAAGAAGCCATTGGAATTTAAGATATCTTTCTTAATAAGTGTCTAATAACGACGGATCGAATTTAATAAGGATTTGAAATATTTTGATTTTTAAATGGGAGTGTGTGCTCATATAATGCCTACTAAAAATGATTTTAATACTCTAATAAACTGACTTCAAGAAAGTATTTATTAATTGATGTATAGTACTTATTTTGTTAACAATCCACACAAATCGGAGGTATCTGAACTTTTACAAAGAGTTTTGGCTTCCCATTTTCAACCTTTGCATAAAACTAAATTAAACTATATATAAACTATATTAAACTAAATATAAACTAAATATGAACTAAATTAAACTAAATATAAAATATATGAAACTAAATTAAATTAAATATGAACTAAATTGAACTAAATATAAACTATATTAACCTAAATTAAACTAAATAGTAACTATATTAAACTAAATATGATTTATATTATACTTAATTAAACTAAATATGAACTAAATTTAACAAAATATGAACTATATTAAACTAAATTAAACTAAATATGAACTAAATTAAACTAAATATAAACTATATAAAACTAAATTTAACTAAATATGAACTATATTAAAGTAAATTAAAGTAAATATAAACTATATTAAACTTAATATAAACTAGATATAAACTATATTAAACTAAAGGAAACTAAATATAAACTATATTAAACTAAATTAAAGTAAATATAAACAATATTAAACTAAATTAAACTAAATATGAACTATATTAAACTAAATTAAATTAAATATGAACTAAATTGAACCAAATATAAACTATATTAAACACAATTAAACTAAATATGAACTATATTAAACTAAATATAAACACTATTAAACTAAATTAAACTAAATATAAACTATATTAAACTAAAGTAAACTAAATATACACTATTAAACTAAATTAAACTCAATATAAACTAAATTAAACTAAATATAAACTATATTAAACTAAATTAAACTAAATTAAACTCAATATAAACTAAATTAAACTAAATATAAACTATATTAAACTAAATTAAACTAAATATGAACTATATTAAACTAAATATAAACTATATTAAACTAAATATAAACTCAATTGAACAAAATATGATTTATATTAAACTAAATATAAACTATATTAAACTAAATTAAACTAAATATGAACTATATTAAACTAAATATAAACTAAATATTAACTAAATATTAACAAAATTGAACTAAATATTAACTATATTAAACTAAATTAAACAAAATATGATCTATATTAAACTAAATATAAACTATATTAAACTAAATTAAACTAAATATGAACTAAATTGAACTAAATATAAACTATATTAAACTAAATTAAACTAAATATGAATTATATTAAACTAAATATAAACTATATTAAACTAAATTAAAGTAAATATAAACAATATTAAACTAAATTAAACTAAATATGAACTATATTAAACTAAATTAAATTAAATATGAACTAAATTGAACCAAATATAAACTATATTAAACACAATTAAACTAAATATGAACTATATTAAACTAAATATAAACACTATTAAACTAAATTAAACTAAATATAAACTATATTAAACTAAAGTAAACTAAATATACACTATTAAACTAAATTAAACTCAATATAAACTAAATTAAACTAAATATAAACTATATTAAACTAAATTAAACTAAATATGAACTATATTAAACTAAATATAAACTATATTAAACTAAATATAAACTCAATTGAACAAAATATGATTTATATTAAACTAAATATAAACTATATTAAACTAAATTAAACTAAATATGAACTATATTAAACTAAATATAAACTAAATATTAACTAAATATTAACAAAATTGAACTAAATATTAACTATATTAAACTAAATTAAACAAAATATGATCTATATTAAACTAAATATAAACTATATTAAACTAAATTAAACTAAATATGAACTAAATTGAACTAAATATAAACTATATTAAACTAAATTAAACTAAATATGAATTATATTAAACTAAATATAAACTATATTAAACTAAATTAAAGTAAATATAAACTATATTAAACGAAGTATATACTATATTAAACTAACTTAAACTAAATATAAACTATATTAAACTTAATATAAACTAAATATAAACTAAATTAAACTAAATATAAACTATATTAAACTAAATTAAACTACATATGAACTAAATTAAACTAAATATAAACTATATTAAACTAAATTAAACTAAATATAAACTATATTTAACTAAATATAAACTAAATTAAACCAAATATGAACTAAATTAAACTAAACTAAACTAAATATGAACTATAATAAACTAAATATAAACTAAATATAAACTATATTAAACTAAATATAAACTAAATATGAATTAAATGAAACTAAATATAAACTATATTAAACTAAATTAAACTAAATATAAACTAAATATAAATTAAATTAAACTAAATTAAACTAAATATAAACTAAATATGAACTAAATTAAACTAAATATAAACTATATTACCTATTTTTACGCTTAGATGTTGTGTTCCAAAATTGATAATGATCGCTTAATTAGTTTCGAAATGAATCCTACACATATATTTAAATACTTATATACACGTACCTAAATTTATATGAATAGAGATATAGCGCGTGTTCTTCCTCGATCACTCCATTCGTTTCTCTCACACACAGAACACACGCACATGCGAAACAGGAAATATTGGAAAACGGGGGATGGAGAGTTCATCTGAACGCAATAATGAAAGCACTAGCAGGCTAACAACAGTCGTTTATTATGACAGATCAAAGCAACACAACCGTACACGACTGACAAACGTATTAAGTGGGTGGTCTATCAACAAACGTTGTTTGTCGCGAAACGATGTAATTGCTGAACGTACAGTTCAGCATAACACGTGGTCTTTCCCGACTGAATTCCCGAGTTGTCTTTCTTTGTCTTACTAGTTCGGCTCCCATCTTACGTACGAGTTACAACTAAGTCGGTGTGCTCTCAACGAGCCTTGATTGTTAATAGTGCAGGATGCCATGGCATATTTCGTGACTAATTTTCCGAGTTGTCTTTCTTTGTCTTACTAGTTCGGCTCCGATTTGGTGTATTAATCATTACTTAGATTTTTGGGATGCGACTTCGAATCTTTACTAGATGCTCTGTCTGTCGCCCGTCAAGCACGCTTAATCTCATCTAAATGCTTTTGAAGCACTTATATAATTACGATCTATTTTCTTGTTCTCACTCGCGGTGTGATTGATACGTTGTCCGGTCAGCACACTTTCTTGCGAGGAAAGTACTTCCGCTCAAACCATTTCCCGCTTTTTTTCCAACAGTGAGTAAAAAAACGTCAACGCGTTAACATGTCATATTTCCTTTCTCGCCCTTAGCCACGATCAAGGTAGGCGAGATGTGAGACCTAATGTCTACTGACTCAACATATTTGTGTATTCTTGTCTACGTAACTCTTTTCCGACAATGTTTCTTGTGTTGCTGAAACTGTACGAATTCAATTGATGTAAATTGTATATAGAGGAGTTTTCCTTATAAGCAAACTATGATAACCCGTTTTTCTTCATACTTTGCAAGGTCAAAAAGACGGATATCTGTGCAACAACCCTTTCCTTTCATCCAACACTCATCTCTTCTTCATTCCACTAATAAGAGATTTCTACACTTTCAATAATCTTTATGGGCGTCGTACCTTCTGCTGTTTAAGTTTGAAAGCATTTTCCTAGATTTGTTTCGAAAACAAAATTGATGCATTTCAAACTTAGCTCCTGAGAAAAGTCAACAAAATCAGTTGGCCAAGAACAAAGACCTCCACAGTCCATATTTACTTGCCTCCCCACAACGGTAGACGTAGAAATAAGGTCAACATTTAACGTGGGGAGCATCCAACTCGCCAAAGGAGGGCGCTCTGGATTGGAACAAAAATAAAAATTGTCTTAGTTTATAAGGGTATGTCCTTTACCGACCGAACACAAAATATAGATGGTGTAAATCAGAACAGATACTACACTTTGCTCCTAGTATTTATTTACTCCTCTCCAGGAGTTAGGCACAAGGCCAGTTTTATCTTACTCCCACAAGTAAGATGTGACCCAAGGTCGGGTCGGAAAAGTGGGGTTTGAAAAGCCAGCGCCCGAGAAGTTGCGCACTCTGGCCATTAACAATTGCCTGGGCAGCCCCGTCGGCATACCCCGGTAGGGGCGCTTCATGCAGTAAGCAATAAACTTACTCCTCCCCAAAGAGGGGTGGCGAAGCCTGGGAAGGTGGACCTCTTTGAACTGCACAGGACAGACCCATAGACCGCCGTAAATCAATCCCCGAAGGTTAAGATAATACCAGTCTATGGGGTGCAGTATCCATCGGAACAGATACTACACTTTGATCTTAGCCCAAAACCCCCGAAACTACACAATCTAGTACTCAAAAGAAGACAGCACATGGTTTGGGCATTTAATAAAACTGGCGTCAGAAACACTTGCGCGTCAAATACTTAAATCGTTTATAAAACCTATCAGGTGAGCCCACAGGACAACCAAAGATGACATGGCTCTACCGAGTAATAAAAGGCATCAATTTACTACCAGACTTGTACCTTGAAGATCACACGATACAAACTATCAGTATACTTGAAATGAATTGTTCCGACAGAAATGACTTCTTCTTCTTCTTCTTCTTCTTCTTCTTCTTCTTCTTCTTCTTTCGTGTGAATCACATGATTCTGGTGTTGGTATTAGTTTCCCCGATCTTTTTCTAGTTATAAATCTTTCTGGAAAGACATCGGATACTTACGGGAAGGACCACGAGAAGGTTGGCAACATCCCTAAGTGACAGTGGTACTGTGGAACCGACTGGATTCGAACTTGGAACACCAGTTCGTGTCGATATCCACTTAACCACCGTCACCTCCCACAGAAATTACTGATTATCTGTTGCTAACAGTGAAATCTGTTGTATCCGGTGACAAAGAAATGACAGGTATGCGTTTCAACTACAATTTTGGGTAGTCTGTCACGCGTAACTTTGAAATAAAATGTTCGTATATCTGTCTAAGGTAAGCTAAAAATAGCATTTTCATTAGTCTGTCACGCTAAAGTTTTCAATAGCATTTTCATTAGTCTGTCACGCTAAAGTTTTCAATAGCATTTTCATTAGTCTGTCACGCTAAAGTTTTCAATAGCATTTTCATTAGTCTGTCACGCTAAAGTTTTCAATAGCATTTTCATTAGTCTGTCACGCTAAAGTTTTCAATAGCATTTTCATTAGTCTGTCACGCTAAAGTTTTCAATAGCATTTTCATTAGTCTGTCACGCTAAAGTTTTCAATAGCATTTTCATTAGTCTGTCACGCTAAAGTTTTCAATAGCATTTTCATTAGTCTGTCACGCTAAAGTTTCCAATAGCATTTTCATTAGTCTGTCACGCTAAAGTTTTCTATAGTATTTTCATTAGTCTGTCACGCTAAAATTTTCAATAGCATTTTCATTAGTCTGTCACGCTAAAGTTTTCAACAGCATTTTCATTAGTCTGTCACGCTAAAGTTTTCAATAGCATTTTCGCCTGTCACGCTTAAATTTGAAATACAATTTTATTGCTACACTCGCATATTGAATGCAACCATCTTATTTAAACTATCAATATTTTTTATAGTATATTACTAACCTTCCTAAAAACGGGCAGGTAATCCATGGGAGGATGGTATCATGACAACATAACAGATAGTACAGGATGAGGTAACGACTGGCGAGACACCAAAGAAGGCGGTAACGCCTAAGAAGATGGTATCATAGTGAACGTACCTATTACTACATTACGCCCCAAGGAGAAAGTAATGCCTGGGAGGTTGGTTTTATAAAAATAGAACAGACACTACACTGCATCCACTGCATATAGTACATTAGTTTGAAATAGTATAGTAAACTAAATTGAGTATTAAAAATAGTACAATCGTACATTAATAAAAGTAATAGTATAGTTAGCGTTTCAAACAGACACATACCAACTTTCCATAAGTAATAGATATGTTCAAGCATCGCTGTCCGCTAGTCTGTCACGCTTAAGTAATAAATAGCATTATCCATGATATGTGACTTTTAATTTTGAAATTGCATTTTCTTTGGTTTGTCACTCTTAATTTTGATATAGCATTGTTTTTGGTTTCTAACGTTTGAGTTGGATATATCTTTTTTCTTTCGTGACACGCGTAGATCAAATAGCTGAATATTATGAACAGCCTCTTTATATTTCGGAAGTGCCTCCAAGAGTTCGCCTAATAATGATAGAAATTGAATGTTAGCCGATCGTGTCAAGCGGCGAGGGGGCAAGTTACACTTTTAATTGTAAATTGGGACATGTTTTAAAGGAGGCAGGGGGACAGGTTTCTAATATGTTAGTCATTTAAACACCTCAATGTTGGCTGTTGATTCTATTCGGGTGGAGGTTGAATGCTGCGTAAGGCGGATCATTGAAAATGGCCCAGAGCGAAGTAGTCGGTGTTCATGTTGACAGAAAGACTGAACTGGTTGTCCGTATCAGGAACTAGCACTTTCTTAAGACACCGGTGTCTGCTTTCTCGACTTTGAAACAGAACACCAGAATTGTACATACCCTCTGGCTTGCCCTTAAGCAGTGAAACATTTCGTAGAGACGTCAGCGTTTCTTTATCTTATTCGTTTGTGTAACCTTTTATCTGGCACTATAAACTCATTATTTGCATTAGAAGTTGATATTTTTAATCGTTAGGGTTAGGGGTTGTCTATCGAAATAAAAGAATCCATGTAACATAATTTTGTTGATAAAAAAATAATTTCATTGTTTATTGCTAACTGAAAAATTTACTTATTCAAAGCAACTATGATACATAAGGTATTATTTTTTACTAAGGAATACCAATTTTTCAAAACTAAAAGCCACTCGAGGATAAGGGTCAATGAGATGGATAAATTGTCAGTTGAACGATTAACAATATTATGAGAGGATTACGAATGATTAGTCGAATGAACAAAATTAGATCACTTATGAGGCCGATTGATAACACGAATTTATTGACATTTGATTGTGTGAACCCGGATATTAAAGTCGAGTACAACATTTCCAGGCAATTCAGTAATACAACTGATAACACGTATTTATTGACATTTGATTGTGTGAACCCGGATATTAAAGTCGAGTACAACATTTCCAGGCAATTCAGTAATACAACTGATAACACGTATTTATTGACATTTGATTGTGTGAACCCGGATATTAAAGTCGAGTACAACATTTTCAGGCAATTCAGTAATACAACTGATAACACGTATTTATTGACATTTGATTGTGTGAACCCGGATATTAAAGTCGAGTACAACATTTCCAGGCAATTCAGTAATACAACTGATAACACGTATTTATTGACATTTGATTGTGTGAACCCGGATATTAAAGTCGAGTACAACATTTCCAGGCAATTCAGTAATACAACTGATAACACGTATTTATTGACATTTGATTGTGTGAACCCGGATATTAAAGTCGAGTACAACATTTCCAGGCAATTCAGTAATACAACTGATAACATGCGAAGTAAAATTGATGAGTTTCACAATTTTAGTTTCCGTATCGATTTTTTATTTAGTATTATTATCTTTCAAACGTATTCACGTTTTCAACAATGAAGAAAACACGTTGATTTTAAATTGTTTTTACTCTATTTGTGTCAGTCGGCAATCCCTATTTCAAAGTCACGCGTGACAGACAAAACTAAAATGCAATTTCTAACTTACATTTGAGAGCAGAGGAAAATGCGATATGAAGCTTACATCCAACAGACCAACGAAAATGCTGTTTCAACCTGCAGTGTAATAGGCTGACAGAGTGACAGATTGACAGACAAAGTCTTTCCTGCTGCGATGCGTTAAAAAAAAATAGTCCCTGATTTTTATTTTTGTAAACACGGTAGAAACATATCTCCATTGTTAACAACATGAGAGTTGTTAGTAGAAATCACAATGGGATTGAGGCAAACGTTTTCAATAGAACGAACTCGGACATGTCATTGTAAAATGAGAACGCAGGTAATAGTTTGTGAACTAGATAACAGATCCATTTAACTCTAGCCATTAAAGATCACACATGTTTATACCCGCTATTGTAGTGGTGCTGTTACAGTACGTGGGTATGTCAATGATCTAGCTTCTACTGCTTCATAGCTCGTAAAACAAACATGTGTTTGATATTTCGTGGTAAAATACCCTACTTAGCATTTACTTGAGAGAGTAAGTAACTAAAATGAATGTATTTATGTATTGTTTTTATTTTTTTAACTAATTCCGAATAATCTTTATGTCTACTTTTTTGTCAATAATAAAAAACAGGTTATTTAGTCAAAAGAATTTATTTATGTGACGTTTTTATGTTATTACGTTTATTTTTCTTAAATTTAGTAAACACATATCCAGTAGAAAAATCTTTTTGATTTACGTGGGATTCACACTTTGGTAAACACTTCTGCATTAGGAATGTGAACTGTTCGTATTCCTTTTTGTAAACCAATCACACATTTCTATTTGCGTACGAACAGACACTCTCCGAAACACCGGGACGTTTAAATAGAATAGAGATAGATTATACAGAAGTAAGGAAACATAATTTTGCCATCTAATTTACATACGTGTTGGTGGTGTGTACAGACATACACATGTAAATTAGATGACGACATATCACAATGCGAGTCGCCCATTCTGTAAATGCTCACAGACACATTTTAGAAATATTCGAGAGTAACGAAATCAACATAAAATTAGACAGTGAGGGAAATCAATAGATAGCTAAGAGAGTGAGGATTGGCTTGTTCAGTTCATTTTAAATTATGGCTAATTAAAACAACTACAACAGCATTTGTTTTCAAAATTAACTCGATCCCAGAACTAATGTATATTTAGTATGCATTTTGTGTTATCAAACTACAAGGGGAAAGTTAACTGGAATCCGCCGGCTATTACTCTTGCTCTAATAATTCATTTAAAAACTTACATTACTTGTCTTTAATATAAATCTATTAGGATTAAAAAATACTAACATATTTATTTTAATTTACCTCCTTTTAAAATTAATGAACATAATATTTAAAAATCTTTTTGTAATTGATCCCTTTTTTATTAAATCACTTTACTTAACTACTGTTAATATTAACAAACGTATTTCATCTATATAATGAAGTAAATTCGATTTCCCCTTATTTCATTGGCTATTTTAGCTTTACAACTAAAATCATTTTATTGTAATCTGCTCTGCTACAACCGTCGTAGTGACGACCAATTCTTTATGCGTTTTTCAAGAAAATATGCGTTTGTTTTTTGTTTTTTTCAACTATTCTTACATTATTTCAACTAAGCGGCCTCTCTCAACTATGTCTTTTACAGAGGAAGTCGCAGCCATTTCCATACTCATCATAATATCTACTCCTATCACTCCCAGTATCACCGGACACTTATTGCTCATGAAATTTTCGCCATTAACACCGGTTGTGTTTATCTTTCACACTATTTTTCTCTGTAACCGACTATAGATTGTTAACTAAAATAATAACCGCTCCCGGGTGTTCTGATCTCTATTCACATTCCAGTCTCATGGAATATAAAAATAGCAGTTAGGTAACACTAACATACACACTTCATTATTAATACTTAACTTCTTTTTTATTTACGTTAATTTCGCATTTTTAACATTCAACGATTCATGTATCAACAAAAAATATATTACCGGATCCCTCCGTAGAAATTACACTAAGTGAGATTACTTGTTTAGAACTCGAATTTTATTCGAGAATAGCAAATTAGGCTTCAGATTCTGTTTCAAAACGATTTCCTCAATGACGAAAAAATGTCTGCTAAGCCTTTTTCTAAACTGATTTCTTATTTGACAACATTTATTTATTTAGTTTTTCTATTATTCTACTTGGATTACAGACATACTAACCAGACATCAGTTTCGGTAAGCTTTTCAGTTATTTTGCTTAAGTTACCCGATACATACATTTTCTTTCTCATAACAATATTTTTCACGTTTTTCTTTTTCCTTTTAACACATTATAAAATCACTCCCGTAGTTCAATATTGGCGCCCATGATTTCTTGATTAAAAATACTTTCTCGCGTAACGCCGAGACTAGGATTGTATTGAATATAAGAACATAGGAAAATGAAATTATGAATGAATAACACCACATATACATTTATATTTTATACTGTTTTACAATAGTTATGCAAATTAGGCAAACAGATAACTGTGTTTGGGTCTTTGAAAGAATTTTAAAAGATTATGCTGTATTCTTGATTTGAACAAAAAAATGAGCCGTTTTTATAGAAATATAAGTGTGATGAATGAAAACAACTTTCGCATTTATTTATTTAGAGAGATATAGGAAAAAGCGTTAGAGAAACACACGTCGATGAACTCACTTATAGTATAATGTGATACAAGTCGAAAATAGTTGCAAAATGCCTTCTTTGTTCTTGTACTTTCGTAGTGCAAGAGAATCATAAATATCCGTTATAAACAAGCCACGCGTGCGTGGTCCCCCTCTGTATGTGACTCGATGTGGCGAGTGTAAAATGCAATACATTTGGGCAATTTGGGGCATTTTTGACCCCCCCCCCCCCCTTTCACCCCCTGGGGGCGCGAACCAGAATTTTTCTGAGGTCAGGATGCTCATTTTATATCAAGAACAATTGCCTCTACATTTTGGCCAAGTTTCAGAAAAATTGAATGGATGGATCAAACGTTATGCGAGAAAAGGGTCATTTTTTGCCATTTTGGGGGCTTTTGACCCCCTGGGGGCGCGAATCAGATTTTTTCCAAGGTCAGCGATACTTATTTTCTATTAGGAACAATTGCCTCCACATTTTGGCCAAGTTTCAGAGAAATTGAATGCCATCCATTCAATTTCTTGAAAAGTTATTGGGTAAAAAATATCATGTTTTGCCATTCGGGGCCTTTTACAAAAATCGGAGAATGTCACTTTCTAACCTGACCAAATTTACAACTTCATGCAAAATTTCAGAGAAATTTAATGGATGGTTGCGGAGAAAGATCCGGACGGACGAACGGACGGACGGACATGCCTCAAAACATAAGTCCCCCGATTTTATAAATCGGTGGACCAAAAAGATTTATGTCGGTTGAAAGTTTGTCTTCAACGCAAGATGATCTCTGTCAAAGGCGTAACAGCTTGTCTTTACATATTTCAGATTCCGAGTAAATCGTCGCCGATAACATTTCTGTGTTGTTTGTGCAACATTTCTGTGTTGTTTGTGCAACATTTCTGTGTTGTTTGTGCAACATTTCTGTGTTGTTTGTGCAACATTTCTGTGTTGTTTCTGCAACATTTCTGTGTTGTTTGTGCAACATTTCTGTGTTGTTTGTGCAACATTTCTGTGTTGTTTGTGCAACATTTCTGTGTTGTTTGTGCAACATTTCTGTGTTGTTTCTGCAACATTTCTGTGTTGTTTCTGCAACATTTCTGTGTTGTTTGTGCAACATTTCTGTGTTGTTTGTGCAACATTTCTGCGTTGTTTGTGCAACATTTCTGTGTTGTTTGTGCAACATTTCTGTGTTGTTTTTGCAACATTTCTGTGTTGTTTTTGCAACATTTCTGCGTTGTTTGTGCAACATTTCTGTGTTGTTTGTGCAACATTTCTGTGTTGTTTTTGCAACATTTCTGTGTTGTTTGTGCAACATTTCTGTGTTGTTTGTGCAACATTTCTGTGTTGTTTCTGCAACATTTCTGTGTTGTTTGTGCAACATTTCTGTGTTGTTTGTGCAACATTTCTGTGTTGTTTGTGCAACATTTCTGTGTTGTTTGTGCAACATTTCTGTGTTGTTTGTGCAACATTTCTGTGTTGTTTGTGCAACATTTCTGTGTTGTTTCTGCAACATTTCTGTGTTGTTTGTGCAACATTTCTGTGTTGTTTGTGCAACATTTCTGTGTTGTTTCTGCAACATTTCTGTGTTGTTTCTGCAACATTTCTGTGTTGTTTGTGCAACATTTCTGTGTTGTTTGTGCAACATTTCTGTGTTGTTTGTGCAACATTTCTGTGTTGTTTGTGCAACATTTCTGTGTTGTTTCTGCAACATTTCTGTGTTGTTTGTGCAACATTTCTGTGTTGTTTGTGCAACATTTCTGTGTTGTTTGTGCAACATTTCTGTGTTGTTTCTGCAACATTTCTGTGTTGTTTCTGCAACATTTCTGTGTTGTTTGTGCAACATTTCTGCGTTGTTTGTGCAACATTTCTGTGTTGTTTGTGCAACATTTCTGTGTTGTTTGTGCAACATTTCTGTGTTGTTTGTGCAACATTTCTGTGTTGTTTCTGCAACATTTCTGTGTTGTTTGTGCAACATTTCTGTGTTGTTTGTGCAACATTTCTGTGTTGTTTGTGCAACATTTCTGTGTTGTTTGTGCAACATTTCTGTGTTGTTTGTGCAACATTTCTGTGTTGTTTGTGCAACATTTCTGTGTTGTTTGTGCAACATTTCTGTGTTGTTTCTGCAACATTTCTGTGTTGTTTGTGCAACATTTCTGTGTTGTTTGTGCAACATTTCTGTGTTGTTTGTGCAACATTTCTGTGTTGTTTGTGCAACATTTCTGTGTTGTTTGTGCAACATTTCTGTGTTGTTTGTGCAACATTTCTGTGTTGTTTGTGCAACATTTCTGTGTTGTTTGTGCAACATTTCTGTGTTGTTTGTGCAACATTTCTGTGTTGTTTCTGCAACATTTCTGTGTTGTTTGTGCAACATTTCTGTGTTGTTTCTGCAACATTTCTGTGTTGTTTGTGCAACATTTCTGTGTTGTTTGTGCAACATTTCTGTGTTGTTTGTGCAACATTTCTGTGTTGTTTGTGCAAAATTTCTGTGTTGTTTGTGCAACATTTCTGTGTTGTTTGTGCAACATTTCTGTGTTGTTTGTGCAACATTTCTGTGTTGTTTGTGCAACATTTCTGTGTTGTTTGTGCAACATTTCTGTGTTTTTTGTGCAACATTTCTGTGTTGTTTGTGCAACATTTCTAACAAACTGTAACCGTTGAAATGTTGATCGATTCACGTTTGGTTTGATTCATTCTTTGTATTGTTGATTAATTCGGAAACAGAACCTTATTGAAATCGATTCAATAAACACTATCTGCTTTTTTTTTTTAGCTACGGAAGTGGACATAATAAAAAAAACATTACAAGGGCACGATACACGTATGCCGTGTTATTCAGATCGCAATATACTTATACACTCATAGATAACTGTTTATATGTCTTATTGAATTCAAGGGAGATAATCCCCAACAAGGTTGTAACTTAAAACATTTGTGTACCTTTAACGATGGTGTAGTTATGTATAAGTTGGTGCAATATATCTTATTCCATTTAAACTCGGCTTAGCCGATTCAATAGCACACGTTTTTATCTATTCTACAATTATTACCTGCGACTATTAAAAAAAATATATCATACACGGTGACTCCTAAAATGGGACCCATTAAATCGTTAAAAAATATACAATTTTGTCTGCAATCCAACAATATTTGGAACCAATAGATTTCAGTCTATGTTTTACTTGTCGACCAAGTTCCAGTCATAAATTTCCAACAGCATTGGTTTTATCGCTGTCTAATGAAAACACACATATAGATATGACGTGCACAAATTTTAATAACTACTCTCTTCACACTGCCTTAATTTGTTTGCGATACGCCTCTTCATTGCATAAATAAAATAGGGATGTTTCAAATGGAAAATATCTTTGAGGAAATTGAACCCTATGCAAATCCCATTCAGGACCACTCCTATTATTTATAAGACAGACACAAAAGTGTTCCCTGTGAAATTAAACTGCGATAAAACGAAGGCTCTTGGAAATCCATAACTGAGATTTGGTAAGCAAGTCAGACATAAACAAGTGTATTGGTACCAAATATAGTTAGACGGTAAAAAGGATCGAACCCGCTACGATTTCCCTCGATCTAACGTGATTAGAATTACTAACTATGTAGCAAGATGGAGAACAACGTGTTAATATTTACAGCAAAAAAGCGCACACAGTCATTAATTAATCGCAATGCAGATACGAACAACGTAGATAAAATCCAAGATGGCGACAAAGTCACCAGACGACGGGGAAATGAGAATATGTCACTCAGTTGCTGATACAATACGTACACAAACTATTATATATTTGCGTTCGGTGAATGCATATATTTGTTTGTAAAATATAATATATACCCCATTAAGTGATCGTAAAAGCATTTAAATTGATTCAAGTCTGTTGAATTTGTATAGTTTCATGGCTTTTACTCTGGCTTAAACTTTATTAAAAATCAAGGGAAACAAAGGATTGTGAATGTTATTAGCGATTTCATATTTAGAGTTGGGAGTCACTATATATATGCATCTTTTTGTTATAAAATGGCATCTTCAAGGTTTCTATGATTCTTGAAGATGCCATGTTATAACGAAAAGAGTCATATATGAAGTGCCTCCCAAATCTACACATGGAATCGTTAATAAAATCCACAATCCTTTCTACAATACAAATACAATACAGATTTCTTGGTAGAAATAAACTCAGTCTATGCCTGACTTGTCCACCAATTCTCAACTATGAATGTCCAACAGTCTTTGTTTTATCACTGTTCAATCATTTTTTCCTAATGTCCACCTCTACGTTGTATCAATACTTAGAGCTACCCAATACTCGTTAAGGAGTATAGTATTGGGCAACCATGGCCAAACGAAGAGGTGTTGTGAAGAATGAACAGTGGTTTCAATCGTGGGTTCACTCTTAACGACTTCCTGTAGTGGTTGTTGGAAGCTTTGGTGATCATCTCATCAGGAAACTGTGTAATCATGAATGGGCTTCATCCTAACCGCATATTAAGCCCTATATTTTTTATATGTAAGTTTATCTCAAAGATAATATCTATCTTAACAATACCCAGACTATTCCTGAACCGAAGATGAAATAAGTTAAAAAAGAGGTGTGTGCCACAGTTATGTATAAGTTTGCTCATAATATCACGCTGTATGTTTAAACGTAGACGTGTACATTTGGAGCATATCATTGAGTGCCGATAAAACAAAGACTGTTAGACATTCATAACTAAAACTTCATGGACAAGTAGGACATGAACTGAATTTTAATTGTACGCAGAATGGTTGGATTGCAGCAATAATTATGCATTTCATTAACGACTCTATAGGTGGTATTTTTGTTGCATCGTCCTGTATATGACCTCTATTTTCTTTGTATTATTTGTATTCAGCGGACTAATTATTTGATACTAATAGAGAATCGCTTATGAAGGTCTCGAGGATGAGAGTGAAAACGACTGTCGGTTGGACGTTGAGTGCCAGCACGCTGAGATTTGAACCAACCGTGGAATGGGCTGAAGATTTCTTAAGATGAATTGACTATCCAAGAGGACGGCTCAACAAGTATTTGTTTACATTAGATTTGTGCTGTAATCAGGTGGGAAGCAACTTGTGGTATTTTGTTCCACAGACGGGATGCTCTAGAAATAAAAAAAACTTTGCTTATTGAACTTGCGCTTGGTCTTTGGTACGAAGAATAAGAAAAAAATCCTCTGCTATGGTTGTACCCAGGCAGGTTCTTTCTGTGAATGTTTTACAGGGGTCACAGGGGTTTATAGCTGAGTGTAGCACCTACGATGAACGTATCAATACAGTATAGGGAGGCTAGCAAAACCTCTTCTGTGTGAAAGGGGCCGCAGATAAGATAAGAGATCGTCCCCAACTAAGTTGCGAATCGGTTTTGTACCATCCCAAGGCAAGAAAATATGACAGCAGTATTTCATTTTAGAACAGATCTGGCTCTGATACAGCTAAAGGATTGCTTGAGGAGTGAGGTACTTACTGGAGCGATAGAATGATCCAATCATTTTTCCAGATCTTAGCAACAGCTTTGATATAAGTCTTCCATTTCAGGTCTTGGGTAAGAGTCAGTCCTAGGGGCTTATCGAAGATGGGGGCTTCTTTAAGGAGAGAGCCATTCATTTCAACTGAAGAGAAATGAGGATTCGGGAGTTGGTGATGAAAAAGGAAGAAGCTTGGTTTTGGAGGAAATAAATGTGATAAGCCACCTTTCCCCCCACTGCAACTCGAAAAGGGGAAGTCAGAAAGATCCTGGTCATCAGTGTTCCTCGGGGTGCTACCATAGATAATTGTGTCATCTGCGTAGATATCAACGAACGTTCTCAGGATACGATTTCGAAGGGTTTCAGACTTCTCCATGTAAATAACTATTTTAATAGACTTATTGGAGAGAAAAGATTTGATGGTTTTGAGAACATTTCCAAAAAGTGGTTTTGTTTTGTTTGGTTGTTTGGTTGTTTTGTTTTACGGCATATCAACCCTTTTCGGGTTATTTAATGCCGAATTTGATCATTTTGGTGAACGTTTTTATGCTTCAAGTTCTTTATATCTTCAAATGTTTAATCATGGTTTTTGGTTTGGTTGTTTTGTTTTACGGCATATCAACCCTTTTCAGGTTATTTAATGCCGAATCAGGTCATTTTGGTAAAAATTGTAATGCTTCAAGTTCTTTATATGTTAAAATATTTGTTCATCGTATTCTGTTTGGTTGTTTTGTTTTACGGCATATCAACCCTTTTCAGGTTATTTAATGCCAAATCAGGTCATTTTGGTAAAAATTGTAATGCTTCAAGTTCTTTATATGTTAAAATATTTGTTCATCGTATTCTGTTTGGTTGTTTTGTTTTACGGCATATCAACCCTTTTCAGGTTATTTAATGCCGAATCAGGTCATTTTGTTAAAAAATTGTAATGCTTCAAGTTCTTTATATGTTCAAGTATTTATTAATAGTGTTTGTTTTTTCGGGTTATTTTATGTTTAATCAGGGTTATTTTTGAAAAATCTTTGGGGAACGGAGGGAGAGGGTAAATGGAGGGAGAGTTCGGGGAATTGTTGGTTTTTGTTTTTAGCTTTGCAGAACATGATTGAGTTTTTCAAAGAGAAAAAAACAATAAAACATCAATGTTTGGTGCATTTTGGGTCAAGAAGCCGATATCTACAGACAGCCTGATCTGATAGCACCAGTGCATTTAAAAAAAAGTTAAAAAGGAAACATATACTAATAAATAATAAGAAGTAGTAAGACTACATAATTTAAAACAATAATAGGTTTAGGGTTAGGGTTAGGGTTCCTCAAATTCATACCACAAAAGACCCGTGATGCAAGGGATATAAGTTCTGAATACTAAACAGTACTAAGTGACAGTGTTTCGAGGTTGAAGGTTCAATCCTCAGTACGGGCGATTCTATAAATACAATTACGAATTACTTAAGACATCCATAGCGTCATGGCTGACGAAACAAAAGCTCTGACCTTAAATAAAGGATCCCGATCGAGCAAGCTATCTTTAAATAAATGGTTCCATTCAATATTCCGTACCGATTCCCGAGTTCGACAAGATGCATTTGAATAAGGTCGGAGATTATATCGGCAGACATCTTACGAGAATACCATCCAAGATGAGAACAGTCATCCGCTTCATCCAAATAATACAAACACGGACGTATATTCGTAAGGGACGTCCATTCAGTCTCCACCTTTACAGATGAAAATTTCATTTAAAACAGAAACGTGACATGCAAACAGAATACAATTTCTATCTTAAGTGTGACAGTTCGACAAAATATGCTAGTTCAAACAAAAGTGTATTTAAAAATGTAAGCGTGACAGGCCAACACATATGTTATTTCATGATTTAGTGGGACAGATTGATCGACGGACAAATATATTTTCAAGATTCTGAAATAAGAAATGTGCGTTCAATCTGTATGATTAGCGATGAAAATACTGTTTCTAACTAAAGTTTTACAGTGGAGTGGAACTGTTAAGAACGACCCCCGCTGATAACGGTCGCTTATGCCGGTCTACGCGCCGCCAACTTGCTGCTGTGTCTGCAGTGGCAACGGGTTACGGTAATTATTTGAAACATCGGGTACAGGGTGGATTCCAAAATGATTCAGTCTGTGAAAGTTTGCTGATTGGCCTTTTGGCTAAGATCAAAGTGTAGTATCTGTTCCGATCGATACTACACCCCATAAACTGGTATTGTCTTGGCCTTCGGGGCTTGATTTACGCCGGTCTATCGGTCGGTCCTGTGCAGTTCTAGGAGGTCCACCCTCCCAGGCTTTGCCTCCCCTCTTTGGGGGAGGAGTAAGTTTATTGCTTACTGCCTGAGGCGCCTCTACCGGGGAATGCCGACGGGGCTGCCCAGGCAATTTCTAATGGCCAGAGTGCTCACTTTCTCGGGCGCTGGCTTTTCAAGTCCCACTTTCCAGACCCGACCTTGGGTCACATCTTACCTTGTGGGAGTAAGATAAAACTGGCCTTGTGCCTAACCTCCTGGAGAGGAGGTAAATAAATACTGTACCGTCTAAATAGCAGTCAAGAATATGTTTTCGACAATCAGTCAAACAGATACTGGCCATTTCGGTGGCCTTTATCTGTTGGATTGAGGTATTATGTCTTGGGTAGTCCTAAGAGGTCCACCCTCCCAGGCCTTCCCTCTTTGGAAAAGAGTTGGTTTATTGCCAATTGCCTGAGGCGCATTCACTTGGGAATGCCGACGGGGCTTCTTGGGCTATTTTTAGTTGCCAGCGTGACTCTTCTGCGGGGGCGTTGCTTTGTTTCTACTTTCCGGCCTTGTGTCACATATTCCTGCCGTGGGAAGGAAGTGAATAAAAAGGGGACAAGGAGTTAAGCTGTGTCTTAGTATTCAAATGATTCGTTTTACACAAGTAGTTGTAAACAGATATCCTTGCCAGACAAGCGAGTCCCGACCCGTTATGTATTGGTTTAGTAATTAAGTTCTCGCCGATTTAAAAAAAAAAATAGAATCAATTGTGTTTTCAAAGTTTGGAATATGTTGTTTTTTCGAGAATTCTATTTTTGAATCATTTTGTAATCTTTCTTTTCGAGCTAATTTAGGTTAATTGGTCCCCCGATTTATAAAATCGGGGGACCTATGTTTTGAGGCCCGTCCGTCCGTCCGCCCGTCCGTCCGGATTTTTCTCCACAACCATCCATTGAATTTCTCTGAAATTTTGCATGAAGTTGTTACTCTGGTCAGGTTAGAAAGTCACATTCTCCGATTTTTGAAAAACAATCTGGTTAGCCCCCCCCCCCCCAGGGGGTCGAAAGGCCCCGAAATGGCAAAACATTACATTTTTTGCCCCTTAACTTTTCATCCATCCATTAAATTTCTCTGAAACTTGGTCAAAATATGGAGGCAATTGTTCCTAATATAAAATAAGTATCGCTGACCTTGGAAAAAATCTGGTTCGTGCCCCCAGGGGGTCAAAAGCCCCCAAAATGGCAAAAATGACCCTTTTCTCCCATAACGTTTGATCCATCCATTCAATTTTTCTGAAACTTGGCCAAAATGTAAAGGCAATTGTTCTTGATATAAAATGAGCATTCTTGACATCAGAAAAATTCTGGTTCGCGCCCCCAAGGGTCAAGGAGGGGGGGTCAAAAATGCCCCAAATTGCCCAAATGTATTGCATTTTACACTCGCCACATCGAATAACATACAGAGGAGGACCACGCATGCGCGGCTTGTTTCTATTTATTTTCGGATCATTAAAATAGATTGTCCAGTTAAGAAACAATAGCATTTTCGACACTTTCCTCTTTTTGCTTTTATTTTTTATTTTTTTATTTCTACCAACGAATTATTCGAAATGTTGTTGAATGTTTAGAATCAGTTGGAAACAAAAAAAAATTAATACATTATTAATTAATTATTTTAATTTTTTTTCATTAAACTTTTTAAATTCACGGTTTAGTTACACTCAATTTCGATTGTGATAAAATGAATGACCGATACTCAAAATGTCAAAACATCTCTTTAGTAAAAAAATCACCAAAATTCAGGAAATCAATCAATTTTAATGAAATGTTTTGTATGTATTAATTACCGATCACAAAATATAATGAACCTATTATATCTTTTTAAATCCCACTTTTGTTTAAACAAAAACACCATGACTAATATTATATCTCAAAGTACTAAAAAAAAATGCATGAACATAAAGCACCGTAGATGTTAAAAATTACAAAAGTCTTGAACATATTTCTATTATATTATAAAAAGAGCCCCTAAAGTCCGTGTTAATAAAATCAATATAACTCGAAGAAAAATTAATTTCTCGAATTAACGATATTATCATTGAATTAAGCATTGTTTATTCAATATTTTCACGAAAGAATAATACAATTGCAAACATATTTTATGCGATTTTAATGATAACAGTGTATGGTAAATATTAAAAGGCGATATTCTAATATTTCCCGTGTGCACATGAACGTATGATCATCAGCGTAAGAAATTTCTTTATAATCTTGAAAATATTTTAAAAAATTGAAAAAATTGAGAATCTGGGCCATAACGAAAAAGGAATTTTAAAATGGGATAATTTCTACTAAAGATTGACGTGGAGAGGTATGGATGCCCAGTTTTGCAATAAACAAACGAGATTTACATTCCACCCACCACTCATTAACGCCATCATTCGAATTTTATTTTCAAACATTCAACAACATCGTTAGTTTTATAATTCACTTTTCTCAACTACATATGCAAAATAAAAGCGATCTTTTGTGATTATAATAAATAATAATAAGCCACTTGGATAATATTAAAAAAGTTAAGGGAATTATAACTTATTTTAATTTCCTTTTCTCAACTTAATATGTTTATCATTTATTGCTTAATAAATCTTGATTAGTATCAGATAGGAAAATAAAATCTCATTGAGTTAAATGAAATATTAAATGACATTAATAAGTAAAACAAGTAAAACTCTAGAAGTACCTTTTTAAAAAAAATAAATGAACTGTTTATATTTGGTCTTATGAAACTAGAGTGCTGGTGTAGATTAGGACTCACGCAAAAATAGCCTTGGCATCGTTAGGGTTAGGGTTAGCATATTTAGCATAGGTTAAGGGTTAGAGTCAAGGTAAGCTTGTGTCCTAATCTTCACCAGAACAAAAACTAGACATAATAGAAGATTATTCCCAAATCATCTGTTCAAGATAATAATAAAATGGGAAATTATGGTTCGGGTCTTTCATACTTGCCAATTGAATGTAGACATTTTTTATAACCTTAAAAAATAAAGAAATTAAAGTATAATTATTTATCAATTTCTATAAACTATTACAAAATTATAAAAATAAAAATAATCAAACGAAATATTACTGAGATTTGGTAGCCATATTTTGTGTTTACAGTTATATACAAACGTTTTTAACGTAACTTTTACTTTTTTTGATAATTAAGCAATTTTTAGTAAAAAGAAGGTACAGTTTTTAATTCACAATCTTAATACTTTAATTTAATTAATTCACAATCTTAATACTTTAATCAAATAATTATTTTAAAATAGTTCCAGAAAACTGATATTAATCTTTCCAGCTAAAAATGTTTTATTGTATCTGCAATTTTAACTGATTTCAGCCATCTTTCATTCTAATCCTTTTTCACGTGTAAATATACATTTTTCTTTTCAGACATAAACTGTAGGCTTTTATCTTTCAAACAAAATCAAAATTTAAACGAAAACTACTTAAAAAATAATGATGATACACTTTTAATAAGTATAAGCCGTAGAAGCGACGGCCATTTTTGCACGTAACACTTGTTTGTTCGAGGCGGTGTTCCTTGGCGGCGCCGTTCGTTAAAACGTGTAGCGATTGGTCCGTTTGTCCGTCGAAAATGGAGACTTGTGACTTTCTGACCGTCCTGTTAGCTGTCCCGTGCCTGATAGGCAGGTTACCAGCTGTACTCTGATCAAGTGTTACGACAGAAAGATTGACCGAGACTCGATGCAAATGGCGGTGAAATTTGAATCGACATAATGTAATCGAAATGAATGAATTAAATCTAATCAGAATTAAGTTAATGCCGTCTATGATTTCAAAGCAGTTACGCAATTCTTTGAATGAGTAGATTTACAAATATTATCGTTGAAAGGCGTTTTGTTTTAAATTATTAGTTTTAATGATTTTTATTATTTTAATCTAGAATCACACTTTTTTCTCGTTTTATTTTTCAGCTTATTCGATTTTTTAAGTATGTTTCTTTTTCGTTTTTCTTTCTGGTTTCATTTCGCTTTCAGATCATTTTTTAGAACTCTTCAACTTTTTCCATTTTTGTCATTCATTTTCTTTCATTTCTTCTTTAAATCATCCGATAATAATTTAGTTTCGTAAAAACTGTTTTTCATTAATTTTACCACACATTCCAATTTTTCGATGATTTCTTTCTTTCTTTATTTTCCTTTTTATTTGCTTTTGACTTTTCTTATTTTTGTCGCTATTTTTTCTTCTTTGCTATTTTATTTCTGACTTTCTTCAATGCTTTCTTGCTTTTAATGCTTCATTCAATTTTACATTTTGCACTGTATTTACTTCTTTACTTCGAGTTTTATTTATTTATTTATTTTTACTCATTCAATTGAGATATTTCCCGTTTTCGTTTTTTACTATTGTGTATTTTTAGCGTTTTATTTTATCTCTATTTTAGGCTATAATTCCGACACTTTAACCTTTTCACTCCCTTGAGAAGTGTAAATTTAACAGTCTTAATGTATATGGAGAAAAGAAAGTAAGCCTCGTTATACTCTCTTCCCTTATTTTGTCTTTTAGTCCTCACATTCCATGAGCGATGTTTCCGACAAAGGGGGAATAATTGCTGTTTTCTGTGTCGGAATCCATCTATCTTCTAACACTTATCGTTGGCTAGTCTGACCTTGAAGTAATATTTTTTTGGCTCCTTATATCAAGTGGCTTCATGACGAGTCTGAATCAATTTTTATGAAAAAGTAAATAAAAAGAATAAATGGGGGTACTGGTAGGTACGTACGCCTCGGGTCAGAGTAGAGCTGGAAGCAATGCTGACTAAGGGAGAAATCTTCAAAGTTAGACCTTACAGTTGTGTGAAATTTAAGGTCCTACCCAGGATCGAGCAACATTGGACCTTAAAATCGGATCAATTTTATAGGTCTTATCTAGGATCAAGCAAACTTGGACCTCACAATCAGATTGATTTTAAAGTCTTACCCAGAACCAAGAACATTTGGACCTCACAATCGGATTGATTGTAAGGTTTTTCCCAAGACCAAACAAAATTGGACCTCAGAATCGGAAAGATGTCATGGTCTTACTCATTAATGACTTCAATAGAATTCTTCCTCGGGAACATAAACAAATTTAATTCGGACACCCTTGGGCAAGGTTACCTCAAATATCCAAATCCACGGCTCTGAAATCCATGTTTCCCAGACTTTTTTTACATTTTTTGGCTTACCCTCTTTCTCACCCTTATCAAGTACTTAATCTTATTAAGTAAACAAAACTGTATTCAGTTGTTAAGCCCCAATTTGTCAGCTTTGAGTAGTGTGGAGTAACCCTTATACGCTGTAATCACTACACCCAGATCCACTTTGACCCGGAGTGACAGTAACTGTCAGGACCCTATCTATGAGTTAAATACAAACTATACTTTACAGAGTATTTGTTTACAAAATAAACGCCTACAAAACATTAATTTGCAAAGCAGTCGTCTACAAACATATGTTCGGTTCCCGTATAAAATGACCGGACGACAAAACCAAACCATCTTTTTTCTCTTATTTTTGCATCGTTTTTGTTTCTCATGCATTCCGCATTCGCTTATCCATGTTTATGTATGCTTTCCAACTGTTCATTCGAGACATGCCTTTATTTTTGTCTCTTTAATTTTATGTAATGTTTTTGTCTCTTTAATTTTATGTAATATTTTTGTCTCTTTAATTTTATGTAATATTTTTGTCTCTTAAATTTTATGTAATATTTTTGTCTCTTTAATTTTATGTAATATTTTTGTCTCTTTGATTTTATGTAATATTTTTGTCTCTTTAATTTTATGTAATGTTTTTGCCTCTTTAATTTTATGTAATGTTTTACGTTTCATGTTTATGTATGTTTTCCAACTTTTCATTTGAGACATGCCTTTATTTTTGTCTCTTTAATTTTATGTAATATTTTTGTCTCTTTAATTTTATGTAATATTTTTGTCTCTTTAATTTTATGTAATATTTTGGTCTCTTTAATTTTATGTAATGTTTTACGTTTCATGTTTATCTATGTTTTACAACTTTTCATTTGAGACATGCCTTTATTTTTGTCTCTTTAATGTTATGTAATATTTTTGTCTCTTTAATTTTATGTAATATTTTTGTCTCTTTAATTTTATGTAATATTTTGCGTTTCATTTTTTCCACGGTTTTAGTCTCAAATTTTGATCCTTAACTTTTTTTTCATTTCCTTTTTGTTTCGTTCAAACTTTTCCTCCATTTATTCTATACGATTTATTGAATACAAGTCGTGATGTTACCTATAGTTTAACTGGTTATGAAGTTGTATTTTACCCATCGTTATTAGTTCGTAAAAACTCTTTATAGACTACAATAAATCCGATAGTATTTGAACTGATCGTAGCCGATTCCATAGTTAACGTTGTTATAATTCCACCAATCTCGCCTCGCTTTCTTTGTCTACGATGAGTTCAAAAGTGTGTAAATTAAAAGCAGGGACACAAAAAATCCTATTTTCATGAATGGACACAGAAAAATCCTATTTTCATGAATGGACACGAAAAATCCTATTTTCATGAATGGACATGAAAATGTGTTCGACATTATCTGCTTTGATCTCATTTAATATTCTTTCTGTAGCGAATGTGTTTAGTTAATCTTTATGTAACACATCATATATAACAATATGTCAGTTTGTCATGTCAGTTTAGTAAACATCAGGTCGGCCCGCATAATAGATGGAAGCGTTCGATTTTTGGAACCCAACATTAGCGGGGGTGGGGATTCTTTCTTTCTGTCTCGTTTTTAATATTTTTCGATATTTTCTTGATTCGTTTAGTCTCAATTTTCTATTTTTCTGTCCCCCCCCCGCCTTAACTCAGTCTTTGTATCCCTCATTTATTTTTTTATATTCATACTGCCATCAATCACAACCATTCCCAATCTACCCTCAACCACAACCGCTTATATTTCCTCGCCTATCAACACGTGGGGGACTAGACACATCACATTCTTGCCAGTAATGCGATCCACTAGCCGATAACTATAGGCCGACGATATATTGTAGCACGACCGCCATGACAGTCAATCTAGCTGGCATGGTGGGGAAATATATTGAGTAGCTGTTGACATTGTAGATTATTCTGGTGTCAGCTGTACATTGCTAAGATCGGGAAGTAAGTGTCTGACATAAATCTTCGAGAAAAAGGTCAAGGAACATCGGATAATATGTAACATTTAATACCACAAAGTGATCAATAATTAAAATATATACCCGTTGCTGCTGAACTATTACACAATGTAAACGATAGGGAGGGAATGACGATACACTAAGAACTGTGAAAGATTGGTCTGAAAAAAATTACGGATAGCCAAAATAACCTATAATTTTTCTACACCGTACCCTGAGAACTAACAACTTATAATAATACTTAACTTGTAGTGGCCATTCCGATATGGATGTAAAATATAAAACGTTGGTGTCAAGAATAATCCAACAGCAGAAGAAACGAAGAGAGAAACAGTGTGAAAAGAAACGAGTAAAAATAACTAAGTTATGACTGAGAATATACCAATACGCCATTGTCATTGTTGTTTTAGTATAACGAAACTAAGCGAGCATTCGGGAGAGACCAATATACGAACACAGTTAGAGGTTACTATAAAAAATGTAACACGTTAAATTACCCAATGGTTTCTGGTTAGATTGTTTGAATCAGGAAATAGTGATTTTGAAACAAAGTTGAATATACAACTAAACAGACAAAATACAGAATTAGTCCTTTTCTGACTCTACCTGTCTTAGACAGATATAATTTAAATAGTATTCCTACTTGTTTTATATTCTCTTTTGTTTATATTGACTATTTCAATCTGATTATGTTTTCTTTATTACATCTGACGGTTACGAAACAGAAATATAGTGACGGAAACGAGAGTGATAGATACAATAAGAGTCTCAAAGAACATACAATAAGAGTATTGATTTACTCCTCTCCAGGAGTTAGGCACAAGGCCAGTTTTTATCTTACTCCCACAAGTAAGATGTGACCCAAGGTCGGGTCGGAAAAGTGGGGTTTAAAAATTGTCTGGGCAGCCCCGTCGGCATTCCCCGGTAGGGGCGCCTCAGGCAGTAAGCAATAAATTTACTCCTCCTCAAAGAGGGGAGGCGAAGCCTGGGAGGGTGGACCTCCTAGAACTGCACAGGACAGACCCATAGACCGGCGTAAATCAAGACCCGAAGGCCAAGACAATAACGGTCTATGGGGTGCAGTATCCACCGAAACAGATACTACACTTTGATCTTAGCCAAAAGGCCAAGGATTCAATACAATTAGAGTAGATGGGAGCGATATATGGATAATTAGCAAGAAATGAATCACTTGGTGAGTTAATTGCAAATTACAGCTAATTAGAAAAAGGAAAATGGAAGTTTCTTCAAATATAACTCAGTTCCAAAACTGAGGAAGATTTTAGCATGTATTATGTGTAATAAAAATGAATATGAGCATATAAGAAACAAACGTTGATTAACTCAGCTTTAGTATAATAATAAATTAGGCCCTGGACAACGCGGGATATTTTTTAGATGCGTCCATTTAATTTGCGCGTTTTGTGGTGAAAATGTTATTTGAAATTTAAGCATGAAAAACCGTCAGGCCGAGCTTTTTATAGAGATGCGTCGATGCATCTGAAATACGGTTTTAAATATAAGCCTGACAGATCAACAAAATTGCTATTTCAAACTTAAGCTTGACAAACCAACGAAAATACTATTTCAAACTTAAGCTTGACAGACCAACGAAAATGCTATTTCAAACTTAAGCTTGACAAACCAACGAAAATGCTATTTCAAGCTTAAGCTTGACAGACCAACGAAAATGCTATTTCAAATTTAAGCTTGACAGACTAACAAAATTGCTATTTTAAACTTAAGCTTGACAGACCAACAACATTGCTATTTCAAACTTAAGCTTGACAGACCAACGAAAATGCTATTTCAAACTTAAGCTTGACAGACCAACGAAAATGCTATTTAAAATTTAACACAAATACTAGTTAAAGATGATCGAGCTGTCTGTCACTCTCAAGTTGGAAATAGCATTTTCACCACTAAACGTGGTTGAGATTTAGATGCGTCCAAGCACGACTAGAAGAAGCTTAGTCTTTCTCAAACAAGTTTAGCGCTGAAAATGTCGTCTCCAACTTAAGCGTGACTAATAGTTCGATCGATGAGTACACATCTAAAATGTTTTATCTTCATGAATAAATCCTTGTAAGTTATACAAAAAAGGTATCTATAACATACTCTTTGAAATTCAGACGGACCGTCAAACACAGTTCAGACGACCGGATGTGATTTGCGTAAATAAAGAAATAGAATATGACAACACTCCGGACTTTAATTCGTTTTAATTATCTATACGTTACTAAGTACTAGCTGTACATACCCGGCGTTGCCCAGTTGTCATTTTACTTGCAAAATGTTTTGATATTTTCATCTTTTTTGTAAGATAGCGTCCGTATGGAAATAATTTCGTTCGGTCGAAGTATTTTCTAGAAATGATTAAATCGAATTACATTTTATTGTTCTGAACAACCTGATGCAATGATTCACCAAACTGACTGACGAACACGAACCAAATATTGATTTTGTAGGAAGAAAGCTATCGATAAGAAAAATCGAGAAAAGGACTGATTTTACTTTATATATTAGATAACACAAACCTGTATATATAAATCTAATCAGTTGGAAATGGTTTGTATATTTCCTCCTTCTTTTTTCTACTCTATGTCGCTTTTTATCTCTCCGATCCTCTTTTTCTCTCTTTTTGTTGTAGATGCTGTGTCCCACGATCTTCTAAATTGACCCATTCTTAATTCCCACGTGAAAACTGTTCTGGAATGATATCATGATGTGTACCATTCGAAAACTGACTTTTCAGCCTTGTTCTGAAATACCTTGGAATGCCCACCCATGTGCCGTGATGAAAAACTACACACCTACAAGGAGTGTCATAATAATAAAAGAACTACACACCTACAAGGAGTGTCATAATAATAAAAGAACATCACACCTACAAGGAGTGCCATAATAATAAAAACTACACACCTACAAGGAGTGTCATAATAATAAAAACTACACACCTACAAGGAGTGTCATAATAATAAAAACTACACACCTACAAGGAGTGTCATAATAATAAAAAACTACACACCTACAAGGAGTGTCATAATAATAAAAAAACTACAAACCTACAAGGAGTGTCATAATTATAAAAACTGCACACCTACAAGGAGTGTCATAATAATAAAAACTACACACCTACAAGGAGTGTCTTAATAATAAAAAACTACACACATACAAAGAGTGTCATAATAATAAAAACTACACACCTACAAGGAGTGTCATAATAATAAAAAAAACTACACACCTACAAAGAGTGTCATAATAATAAAAACTACACACCTACAAGGAGTGTAATAATAATAAAAACTACACACCTACAAGGAGTGTCATAATAATAAAAACTACGCACCTACAAGGAGTTTCATAATAATAAAAACTACACACCTACAAGGAGTGTCATAATAATAAAAAACTACACACCTACAAGGAGTGTCATAATAATAAAAACTACACACCTACAAGGAGTGTCATAATAATAAAAAACTACACACCTACAAGGAGTGTCATAATAATAAAAAAACTACAAACCTACAAGGAGTGTCATAATTATAAAAACTGCACACCTACAAGGAGTGTCATAATAATAAAAACTACACACCTACAAGGAGTGTCATAATAATAAAAACTACACACCTACAAGGAGTGTCTTAATAATAAAAAAACTACACACATACAAAGAGTGTCATAATAATAAAAACTACACACCTACAAGGAGTGTAATAATAATAAAAACTACACACCTACAAGGAGTGTCATAATAATAAAAACTACACACCTACAAGGAGTGTCATAATAATAAAAACTACACACCTACAAGGAGTGTCATAATAATAAAAACTACACACCTACAAGGAGTGTCATAATAATAAAAAACTACACACCTACAAGGAGTGTCATAATAATAAAAAAACTACAAACCTACAAGGAGTGTCCTAATAATAAAAACTACACACCTACAAGGAGTGTCCTAATAATAAAAACTACACACCTACAAGGAGTGTCATAATAATAAAAAACTACACACCTACAAGGAGTGTCATAATAATAAAAAAACTACAAACCTACAAGGAGTGTCCTAATAATAAAAACTACACACCTACAAGGAGTGTCATAATAATAAAAACTACGCACCTACAAGGAGTTTCATAATAATAAAAACTACACACCTACAAGGAGTGTCATAATAATAAAAAACTACACACCTACAAGGAGTGTCATAATAATAAAAACTACACACCTACAAGGAGTGTCATAATAATAAAAAACTACACACCTACAAGGAGTGTCATAATAATAAAAACTACAAACCTACAAGGAGTGTCATAATTATAAAAACTGCACACCTACAAGGAGTGTCATAATAATAAAAACTACACACCTACAAGGAGTGTCATAATAATAAAAACTACACACCTACAAGGAGTGTAATAATAATAAAAACTACACACCTACAAGGAGTGTCATAATAATAAAAACTACACACCTACAAGGAGTGTCATAATAATAAAAACTACACACCTACAAGGAGTGTCATAATAATAAAAACTACACACCTACAAGGAGTGTCATAATAATAAAAAACTACACACCTACAAGGAGTGTCTTAATAATAAAAAAACTACAAACCTACAAGGAGTGTCATAATTATAAAAACTACACACCTACAAGGAGTGTCATAATAATAAAAAACTACACACCTACAAGGAGTGTCATAATAATAAAAAAACTACAAACCTACAAGGAGTGTCATAATTATAAAAACTGCACACCTACAAGGAGTGTCATAATAATAAAAACTACACACCTACTAGGAGTGTCATAATAATAAAAACTACACACCTACAAGGAGTGTCTTAATAATAAAAAAACTACACACATACAAAGAGTGTCATAATAATAAAAACTACACACCTACAAGGAGTGTAATAATAATAAAAACTACACACCTACAAGGAGTGTCATAATAATAAAAACTACACACCTACAAGGAGTGTCATAATAATAAAAACTACACACCTACAAGGAGTGTCATAATAATAAAAACTACACACCTACAAGGAGTGTCATAATAATAAAAACTACACACCTACAAGGAGTGTCATAATAATAAAAAACTACACACCTACAATGGGTTGTCATAATAATAAAAACTACACACCTACAAGGAGTGTCATAATAATAAAAACTACACACCTACAAGGAGTGTCATAATAATAAAAAACTACACACCTACAATGGGTTGTCATAATAATAAAAACTACACACCTACAAGGAGTGTCATAATAATGAAAACTACACACCTACAAGGAGTGTCATAATGAAGGTTCGTATGATATGTAAACTCTCAGGAAGATGAAGCGTGTGTCACCGCTACTTACCTATGAGCTGTTGAGTTAGTTGGGTGACTTGTGGAGGGGATGTTTTTTCAGTAAATACATTTCTAAGGTAGAAAAATTAGTAAGAGCTGAAACACAAACACTGAATATTTGAACTCCACAGCCTAATCTTATAACTTAGTTTATGAGTGAACTCACAGTGTTTGTTAAATATAATAAAGTAAATATTTTTAAAAATAAAATATGCCTTTGTTATATTTGTATGCAAATATTTATTCCAGATTGCTTCATCATAGCCTGTCAGACACTGCACAACGAGAACGGTTTCCCAAAACAAATCAGAGAAGAAATGTCGACCGGCCACTGACTAAAGTTTCCAATTAGCTGCATCAATATCAAAGTTGTGCGGATATGTAGTCACAACGTGGGCATAGAATGATTTACAGAGCAACTAGTCGAGAACACATGCGATCCTAGTGGCATTGGAGTATATTTAGTGTCGAATCACTCCAAATACAACGAGTGTCTCTCGGGAAACATTAGGTTCACTGAATCGCTACCTTGGATTTTACCATCTTTATTATCTGGTATTTGCCTACGAACGTATGGATGGATTTATGATCCGGGACGACGTAGAATTTTTATAATATATTAGGGATAACATCTTCAGAAGAATTAAGATTAACCGAACCGACTATGAAGGGTTAAGATGTCGTTTACTTATTCTGCCGTACAATCTATAAGTTGGTAATTTTAAGACAAGCTTGAACAAAGATAACAATGAAATGATACATGCGTAAGCAGCAAATTTCAAACCGTTCCAGCGGACATATTTGATTCATATAATAGGAAAAAAGGAGAACTAACTAAGATCGACAAAAATCGTAAGAACTGAAGACGCTGTCTCATTTTACATCTCTTAGTTCCACTTCCGGTTATTTAAATGCGTCATCAAAATAGAATCTTTTATTTTGAAACCCAGAGCCGAAAGCTTTCGAAATTTGGAAATACGTTTCAAAATCTGTATTTATTTACATGCACTTTTGGGTGGGCCAATTAAGAATTATTGAACGACGCAGGATACACTTTCGTTTCATTCTTCGTTGGATTCTTGCATCTGTAACCTAAGTCTAAACTGACGCATGTCTAGACAGGACTACCAAAAGTGTGTCAAGGACGTTTGAGTGTGAATCATTTTTCTATTGATGGCGGGACTCTTAGAACCGCTTAACTTTAGCCAGGTATGCTGAAATTTGAGACATAGGAACAACTAGCACAATGGATGAACGAGAACAGACGTCCTACGTGAGAGTAAAGTTTCAACTATCGTCAAGTTGTCAGACATAGTAAAAATGCGGGGTGACTTTCCTTAAAGAGCTTAAAATATTAACTGACTGAAAGCAAACAAAAATATGTATATCCTCAGTTTGGGAACGAATAATTTGAATACTTGTTTTCGCAATTTGATGATTAGCTATATTTTTTTGTGATCAGGTGTTCCCGTGTTCGCGACAGCCATCATTTCCCGTGTATGGAGCACACCAGACGTTGTTTCTTTTCACGACGATGAGTGGTCTGGACACATTCCACGCCATTATTATAGATTTAAGACTTGGAGCAGGAATACACAAGGATTCATTATCGGACAACAAAGTGTGTCCTTTTGTTTTTCGATGAACTATTATTTATTTGGTAGTTTTATTGTAAAAATGATTACGACTTCCGCGTAATCTTTGGATTTGATGTCCCGACGGTTAATACGACCGCGTTAGTTGTTAAGCCAGCAGGCGAAGAAGTTATCCTTGTGAAATGGAGTTCTCAATAGTATATCAACAATCACGGAAATTACGGAATCGACACAAGGAACAAACTTCGTGTGACACTGTTTCTTATCAGCCTTAGATGGTACCGTCTCGCTGGAAAGAATCGAGCCCAATAATATATTCTTTATATTTTGAAATATCAACAAGGATGTCACTGTAGGAACTTTTGTAGAATAATCCCCCCCCCAAAAAAAATATTAATCCGACCAAAACAAATAAAATTCAAATGGAAATATACATTTTTTAGTACCTACTCAAGACAGTGGTATTTATTCATCTAATTAACTATTTACATAAAGATATCGTTGCCATTATACAGGGTGGGCCAAAATAAGGGTCCTATCTTTAAATTTGATTAACTTGAATTTGAATAACTTCCACAAAATAAAAGTTAAACTCACCAAACTTTATGTGTGTGTAGACTGACCCTTCCGAGATTTTTTGAAATAAACAAAACAAATTTTAGCCGAAAACACTTCTTAAAACTTACAAAAACTAAAGTATTGTTTTTTACACTGTTTTGAGTTTTTTAAGCAAAAATAATGTTTTCTAAATGAGGGTACGTTCCTTAGGGCTAATACGGCTCATGCTTGCTTCGGAAGGGGTCCTTTACTTATTCTAAAAAAAAAAAAAAAAAATCAATAAATAAAAAAGTTATGAATTTTTAAAAATAGGACCCTTATTTTTGCCCACCCTGTATTTATGCATCCACATAAACTCACACAGTAGCTGTCCACCATTCTGCGATGCGTTGCACGGTGGCGTTTATTCTGCAATTTGTACATGCTAACCCTAAGTCTAACCTAACTAAATGTTAGCCTTACCCTAACTCTGGTGTAATCTTTACTCGACGTATGTCTCGATATGGCTTACAAAATGAGGTAATGGTTGTGTGCGCGCACTCCGCGTGAATAGGGGCGCAATTCATTTCGAAAAATCCATTTAGTTGCTAAGCCTTTCTACAGAAAAGTGAGCGTTAACATATCTTATAGTCTTTGACTTATGCTAATTTTTAGACTGATACAATCATAATGACACCGAATTGCTTACTTTCTTAGGAGTTCTTCGCCACATGATTGAGAAAAGAACTTCTGCTCAAATAGGGGGGGGGGGGGTACGTAAATTACTAGGTTATATCGAAGTACTTGCTAAAGACATCTTCAGGGTTTATTTTTCATTTTTTTTTGGCGGAGAACTTTCGCCGTGCTCTCACATACAGCACCTGGTATACCCAAATCGTCACCCATTTCGTACTGGCTAGGATCGACGTTGCTTAACCTCGGGGGTCTAATGAGCACCCGCTGTGTCAACATGATTGTTTCCTATATAAATAAGTATCGCACATAATATGCACAGAATGGTGTATTCATACGTATTTTCTTACTCTCGATTTTTGGAAACGTTGGCTTCTATGAAACTGGTGGGAAAACGATTGTATTAGTACGGCAAGTGTGTTTAGGCATATCAGTTAGTGTTTATTTGAAGTCTATCTCTTTGTATCTGTTCATATAAATTCTGGTAATATTGTCTTTGTTTTACATTGCACGCTTTCAATTGTGGGGGAAAAGACAGATTTGACGTTAGGAAGAAAAGAACAGAGGAAGAGGATGGTAGTGGAAGCAGTAGCGCAAGAGACGGAGAAATCAATGATAGTGTAAATAAATAACATAAATAAAGAAGAAAAGGAAATTATTAAAATAATAGCAACATTGTAAAAATAAAGTAAGAAAATGAATTAAATAAAGAAAAAAAAGATGAAAATTACTAACCATTATAAAGTAGTAATATGGGTCTCATGGCTGGGAATAGAGGTACATACGGATCCTCATTTATTAACCATCAACGTGGTGAACCTTCTAGTTTCTTTATGACGTTGTTTTTGGGAGGAATTGTTATTTAGAGAGTGCACATGATGTTTATTTGTCTAGTTAATGTCGCCTGAACGCATTATAATTATTTCGACAGTGCCCTTTCGCTCGATGCTTATGTTATTGAGCTCAATTAGAGATTTGATGGGCGGTGACACGTTATGTGCACGGCTTAGGAGGAACATTTATTAAAATCAGTTTTGTTTTTGAATACCCGTAAGTACTGCATGCTGGGCTATTGATGATTGCCTAAGACAACCAGAGCGATCGGTCACACATCTTAGTGAACTCATCATCTCAACGTTTTAGAGAAGGTATATGCTACACATTATGCTTAATCTTTATTCTTCATTGTGATGATGTTGCCCCTTCTCTCAATAACAACACTTTGTCATTGATGTTTTCTGGCCAAATGTGGTGGAAAAGGGAGGGGGTAAAACCGCATAATTCAAGACCAAGAAATGATTAATAAAATAAATTAGCCTGTTTTGTTAGCCTTTTGCCTCAGAGCAAAATGTCCTGATACTAAACTCATACTTTTCTGTCCTAGGGAGGTGAAAGACAAATCATTCTAGACTGAGGCATTTTTTTTTATCTTAGTCCCTATCCAGAGTGCCCATTTTTAGGAGGCTGGATTTTCCTCACATAAAAAAAAACGACTTTGTGTCTAACTCTGCGCTCATGGGAAGGCAACATGCTTTGTAAATTGATTTATTGGTAATTTTGTAACTTGATTTATTGGTAATTTTGTAACTTGATTTATTGGTAATTTTGTAACTTGATTCATTGGTAAATTGGTAAATTGATTTATTGGTAATTTTGTAAATTGATTTATTGGTAATTTCGTAAATTGATTTATTCGTAATTTGATTTATTAGTAATTTGGTAAATTGTTTTATTGGTAAATTGATTTATTGGTAATTTGGTAAATTGATTTATTGGTAAATTGATTTATTGGTAATTTTTTCCGACTTTGTTTATTAATTATGATTTACTCCAGAAAAATATGTTGCATTTCCTGCAACTCTTGACAGCATTGAAATCCTACAATTTGGTGTATCTTCATTATATTTTATATGTTAACACCAGAGATGTGAACAAACGTTTGAGAAGATAATAATGCTAATCTACATTAAAAATCATAGTGTTTTTGAGTTAGTCTATTCGTACGCAAATAGCTACATGTGATTAGTTGACAAAAACAATAGTGCTCTACACATTACTAAGGTAGTAATTTTTACGATGAAAATACCCGGATTCAAATATCAGGTAAGTCTAAAAGATTTTTTTAAAAACTGGATACGTGTTTTATAATTTAAAAAAATACGTATAACATTTTAGCATAACTACATTACAAGTATATTTTTAAAACTAAGTGACCATTTTTTGATAATTCACAAAACAAAATAGACATAAAAGATATGCGGCATTAGTTCAAAGCGATTTGTTTTGATTCAAACATAATTCCCAATGTTTTGCCAATAAAAGCAATACATAAATACATTCATCGTAATTACTTACTCTCTGATAGAATGCAAAGTAGCGTATTTTCCACGAAATTACTTAAATATTTTTTTTCGTACTAGCTATGAAGATGTAGAAGCGAGGTAAAGATGGAAACAAACACACCCAGGTACTGTACAAACACTGGTACAGGAGAGAGTATAAACTACTACTACTACTACTACTACTACTACTACTACTACTAATAATAATAATAATTACATACCCCCCCGACTACATCCACCACCCCAAAAAATAATTTTAAAAAATAGTGCCGGCCTTGGCTGACACCAGACAAAATATTTGTAAAGGGTCGAGCAGGACGAGAAGACCGAGCAGGGACAGCACAAACCAGACCTCCACTGGAAAAGTGCAGAGAATGCTGGGACATGGGGGGGGGGCTTATGGCCACCCAAATCCCAGAAAAGACCAATTGTCCTTACCAGCGAGAAATCAATGATAAGAGACTGTTGCGATAACGGAATGTTATTTGCGGTGGTTATCGATAGGAAGTGAAGAATACTGGACATCTTGGGAGACTTGCTGTCACTCAGCCTCCAGGAAATACCACTGGTTATTGTCGGTGAGTAATCACTAACGATGATCTGTGTGAGAACTCCTAGTGAGTACAAACAATAATGATTAATGGAAAAACAGTTACGGCAACCTTAAGGAAAATGGCAAACTGGAAAGTACCAGGTCACGATGGAATACACGCATACTGGTTTTAAAAAATCACGACCTTGCATGGAAGACTAGCGCAGAAACTGAGAGGATGTATCCAAAAAACAAAGGAAGGACAACGCTAATACAAAAAGATGCCAAAAAGGGACGACCCCAAGCAACAACAGACCAATAACCTTTTTACCAACAACGTGGAATATTCTGACGGCACAACTTAAGAGAACAAATCTGCCAATCCCTGAACAATCATGGATTACTCCCGTAAAACAAAAATGATGCAGAAATAAGGGAAAAGAGGGACGCACGATCTGCTATATACCGATAAAAAGATCCTGAAGGAGGTAAGAAGCAGAAAAAAGAACATATCCATGGCATGGATTGACTACAAAAAAGCTTACGACAGAATCCCACAATCATAGGTAATTGAATGTTTAAAATATACAAGATACTCGACAGGATTATTAATCTTATCAAAAAATCAATGGAAACATAGAGACTAGAACTGACAGCCGGAGGACAACACCTGACTGAGATAAAGATACAGAGAGGCATTTTCCAAGGAGATTCCCTATCACCACTACTGTTTGTAATAGCCATGATGCCGCTCAACTACATACTCAAAAAATGTGATGTCGGATACAAGTTTACAGACACTGAACTAAGAGTAAACCACCTGATGTACATGGATGACCTGAATGTTTTTGCAAAAAGCAAAAAGGAACTGGAAAAGCTGATAAATACAACCAGAATCTTCAGTCAGGACATTGAAATGGAATTCGGAATAGAAAAGTGTGCACTATTAGAAATGAAAAAAGGAAAACTGGAGACGACAATGGACAAGGAGCTCCTCTACCAAGTGGCGATAAGGGTGCTAGACGAGCAGAATAGCTATACATATTTGGGGTTTCTAGAAGAAGACACCATCAAATCTACAGAAATGAAAGAGAAGATTGGAAGAAAATATTACGAAGAAGAAGAAAACTGCTAGAAACGAAATTATATAGCAGAACTCTAGTAAAAATATAAACACATGAGCAGTATCGCTAATAAGATACTCTGGACTATTCATAGGCTGTACTAAAAAAGAAATCATGCACCTTGATAAGAGAACTAGAGAATTAATGACCATGCACAATGCACTACACCCAAAAGACGATACGGACAGACTCTACGTGAAAATAAACGAAGGGGGGAGAGGACTGGTAAATATAGAACATTGTGTGAGAGGTTAAAAAAAGAGCTGGAGAAATATATAACTCAAAACACAGAAATCCTTATCACCGCAGCAAGAGACACCGTTCCAACGAGAAACTCGGGAAGCACCGAAACCAGAAACAAACCGACAAGAAAAGAAAAGTGGGAAGAAAAACAACTAAATAGACGCTTCATAAGACTGACAAGAGAAGAAACTAACGAAAATAGCTATACATGGCTAAGGAAAGGAGACTTGAACAGAGAAACAGTATCTTTATTGATGGCTGCACAGAACAATGCAATTAGGACAAACTACATCAAAGCTAAAATATATAAACCCCAGGCAAACACTAAATGCAGACTGTGTGGACAAAGAGATGAAACAGTAAATCATATAATAAGTGAATGTAGAAAACTAGCCCAAAAAGAATACAATAATAGACATGACTGTGTGGGGAAACAGTACACTGGGAAGTGTGAAAACAATTTAATTTCGAATACGCAGACAAATGGTACAAACATAAACCAGAAACAGTACTGGAAAACGAAAAACACAAAATCATCTGGGATATAGATATACAAACAGACAAACTCATACAAGCAAGGATACCGGATGTTATAATAATCAACAAGAAGGAAAAATCTTGCAAAATCGTAGACTTCGCCGTTCGAGTAGAGAGCAGAGTGAAGATCAAAGGAACGGAAAAACGAAGCAAATACACGAAACTAGCCAGATAACTGAAAGGAATATGGAGCACGAAGAAAGTCAGTATAATACCAATAATCGTAGGAGAACAAGGATACTCCCCAAAAAACTGGAAAAAAAACTGGTAGAAATTGGAATCAAAGGGATCATTGAAACTATACAAAGGCAATGATCAAAACAGCTGCAATCTGAAGAAAAATCCTCGAATGCGGAAACTAACCCGCATAAGCTACGAAGAGTCACATGAAATCTACAACAGGAAGAAAACAAAACCACAGAAAGAACACCACATCACAACGGAACAGAAACATCACTTAATGAGCCCTCCCCCAATAAATTACATCGGTCTCAGCTGACACGACACAAAAATGAACCAATGAACAAAAATAACAAGAAACACTATAAGCTCACCCACACCCCCCAAAAAATGGTACCAGCCGAGGCTGACATCACACAAAATATTTGCATAGGGTCAGGAGGATGAGAAGACTGAGGAGGGACAGCACACACCAGACCTCCACTGGAAGCGCAGAGAGTGCTGGGACCTTGGGGAGGCTTTTGCAACCCAAACTCCAGAGAATACCAATGGTCATTACCAGCGAGAAATCAATGGTAAACGGCTGTTGCGATACTTCAAAGTTATTTGCGGTGGCTATCGAAAAGAGGTAAAGAACACTGGACATCTTGGGAGACTTGCTGTCACTCAGACTCTAGGGAATAACACCGGTTGTCGGTGAGCAATCACTGATGACATGTGTGAGAACTCCTAGTGAGTTTAAATAATAATTGTAGGAAAAAAAGAAAGATTCTCGAAAAACCTTGAAGAAAGACTGATAGAAATTGGATTCAAAGTGAAGACTGTGACTATACATCAGAAGCAATGAGGAAAACAGCTGAAATCTTAAAATAAATCCTCCAATGCGGAAACCAACCCACGTGAACTGCGAACTCTCACCAGTCACATAGAAGTTTCAACAAAAATAAAACAAAATACATAGAAAGAAAACCGTCGCATGAACCCAAGGGAACTGAAACGGTAACACATTTCATAAACAGCACCTCACCCCCTGAAAAGTGATGGCACCAGCCTAGGCTGATACCACACAAAATAGTCGTGAAGGGTCAAAGAGGATGGAAACACCGAGGAAAGAGGACCCTATAACCAGATTCCACTTAGACCTTGGGAAGGTTTATTGGTCCCAAATTCCAGAGACGAGCACTGGACATTGCCAGCGAGAAATAAATAGTAAGCGGCTGTTGCGATAACGAAAAATCTATTGTAATTGTTATCGAAAGATTTGGAGAGTACTCCAGAGAACACCACCGGTTATTATCAGTTAGCAATCACTGATGATGACTTGTGTAAAAATTCCTAGTGAGTATTGAATAATAATAATTATTATTATTTCGAAAAATCCTCGAGTGCAGAAACCAAGTAACGCTGATCACATGTAAATTGAAATAGAAATAGAACAAATAATATAGAACGAACATTGTAGGAATCCAAGAGAACTGAAACTGCGATAAATTCCATAATGTAACATTCTACCAAACACACACGCATACCTAGCGGCACTAGCATCGGTTGGTACCATACAAATGGTAATGAATGGTTGAAGAAAGTGTAGATACCGTCGAGGGTTGATTGAATTACACGAGCACAGTCTTAACATGATTAAACTAAACAAACCATTTCGTACCCCAATCCTAAACCGAACCCATCTTCCCGGGATCAGCTAGAAGGGTGCGGAGAGTATTTGAATTTTAGAGAATTCCAGAGAAAGTCAATGGTTGTTATCAGCAATAAATCAGTGGTAAACAGCTGTTGTGATAACGCACATTATTAGCAACGATTATCGAAAGAAGTCGAGAGTGCCGGAAATCGAGGGAAACATTTTGTCACTCAGAATATAGGGAACACCATTTGTTAATACTTGTCAACAATCACTGATAATGACCAGTCTGAAAGCTAACAAGAATATAGAGTATTGATTTACTCCTCTCCAGGAGTTAGGCACAAGGCCAGTTTTTATCTTACTCCCACAAGTAAGATGTGACTCAAGGTTGGGTCGGGAAAGTGGGGTTTAAAAATTGCCTGGGCAGCCCCGTTGGCATTCCCCAGTAGGGGCGCCTCAGGCAGTAAGCAATAAACTTACTCCTTCCCAAAGAAGGGAGGCGAAGCCTGGGAGGGTGAACCTCCTAGAACTGCACAGGACAGACCCATAGACCGGCGTAGATCAATGCCCGAAGGCCAAGACAATACCAGTCTATGGGGTGCAGTATCCATCGGAACAGATACTACACTTTGATCTTAGCCAAAAGGCCAAGAACGTAAAGGTATTTACTCCTCCCCAGGAGTTAGGCACAAGGCCAGTTTTATCTTACTCCCACAAGTAAGATGTGACCACAGATTGGGTCGAGAAAGTGGGGTTAAAAGCCAGCGCTCGAGAGGTGAGCACTCTGGCCATTTAAAAATTGCCTGGGCAGCCCCGTCGGCATTCCCCGGTAGGGGCGCCTCAGACAGTAAGCAATAAACTTACTCCTCCCCAAAGAGGGGAGGCGAAGCCTGGGAGGGTGGACCTCCTAGAACTGCACAGGACAATCCCATAGACCGGCGTAAACCAAGCCCCGGAGGCCAAGACAATACCAGTCTATGGGGTGCAGTATCCATCGGAACAGATACTACACTTTGATCTTAGCCAAAAGGCCAAGAACGTAAAGAATATATTTATTTATCTTATAAAATATACAGAATACAAAATAAGATGTGGCACAAGGCCAAAAAGGGGTATGGGGGAGAGTGGGGGTCGGGGGTCGTCTACTTGGTCTAAAATACCATAGAAACTAATTTCAGTTACCACAATACCACATTCACTCTATGGACTTAAGCTACTTAAAATATCCCCAGGTGTTGAAAGGAATTTTATTTACAAAAAGTATATACATGTGTGATGATGGGTGTGGGAGAACAAAAAACTAAGCCTTAAATAATCCCCCCAAAATAAATAAAAATAAAAGGGGTGATAAAAATAAAGAACAAAATAAAATGCTAATTACGGTAAGTTAGTAGGGTCCCCCCATCCTTACTAAGGTATGAACTGCTCGCTGTCTTCCGGTAAAAACCGAAAGCAAGAAAGTCAGCTCCGTTTCTATGGGGGCAAAATAAATGGAGGGATGGGTTTGTCGGGATGTGCGGTGTCCTCCAGGATAAGAACTATTAGGGCGGGTCAAGGATGCAAAATAAATTTGGGAGCGGGCATCCTGGAGTAGTTCTGACACCTAAAATAAAGATGGGGACAGAGAGCTCATTTATACTACTAGCTAAAAGGGGCTGATCCAATAAATTGGATGGTCAGGGCAAGAAAATTTATCCTTTTTCAAAAAAGAGACCTAAGGTCGGCGTGTGCCATGCCTAGGCAGGGAATACGAACTCGAACTTATTCCGCATGAACACGCATAAACTAGCGGTGTGTATCCACCTACTTTTAAAAAGTGAGGTAGGCAACCTCCTTCTATCAGATTTGATTTTGATTTTAAGCTGATGTTTAAAATACGAAATCAAATCATAATAAGAAGGCGGCGCCCCCCACGCCCTATTTCTAAGCGTGAAGTGTACACAACGAGTCTAGCTACGGCTAAAATCGCGAGCAAAACCATACGTTTCTCCCTGGGCCACAAGGGGTCCATGTTGAAGACAACGGATGTTAAATCCAAGCACGTCACCCGGTCGGGGGTGATGCGAGCCGTCACCTCGTTGACATACGTCCAATATTCACGAAGTTTGGAGCAGGTGAGAAAGGCGTGCTCAGCCGTTTCAATCTCATCTTCCTCGCAACGTGGGCAAAAGGGGTCCATAACCAGACCAATATTGAATCGTATGCCATTGAGGGGTACCACATTTCGAACCAATCGCCAGGTCAGAGAGATCTCAGTATTGTTGAGATGGCTCTGGCCTGGCGCCCAATTCCACTGAGAGCGAGCATCCTCCTCCGACAATCCAAGCCGCTCCCCAAGAGGATCCGAAGCGGTCCCCACCACTAATTCCCGATAGTGTTTTCCTAGACAGGGCGAGGTCACTGGACACCGGCAGCACTCTGAGCACAGCTCGGCATTCGTTGAGGAACTGCGATTGACCCCTTGGCCTACGTCGGCATTCGGCCAAGTGGTCAGGGATGAGGTTGGGAAAAGCGTTCTCAACCGCAGGGCCCCACGCAGACTCCTCTGTCAAGGTTCGGCTCAGGAATGTTAACCGCTCAGCATACACATGACTGACCAAGTCGGGCATTCCCAAGCCTCCCACATCAGGACGTTGAGTACAGACCTGTCTACGGACTAGCGGCTTCGCCTTTGCCAACAAAAGTGAGAAAAGGAGACGCATCAAAACCGCTCGGCGGTCCGCAGGCAGAGGTAGTACAGCCAATCGGTAAAGGATGAGTGGAAAGACGTGCGTGGCGCATGCCTCAGCTCGACCTTTAAGGGAAAGCCCCCTTCGAAGCCAAATCCTTACAGACGCTTCGACCTTAGACTGTACTTCCGACCAGTTCTTATCAAGCTGGAGACCCGGTCCGAACCATACGCCGAGAATCCGAACTGGGCCATCTGTCCAGTTGAAAAGGCCCGGGAGCACAGCCGCGCCGCTCCAGGCAGTCAATCTTAGGCCGTTGGATTTGCTAAGGTTGACTACGGCCCCTGTGACTTTTTCGTACTTTTTGAGTGCCCTAATCACCGTGATAATGTCTCGAAAGCACGACACGAACACGGTGACATCATCGGCATATGCGGAAATCCTGGCTCGCGCACCGCCAGGAAGAGCAATACCGCGTAGGGCCAGTCCAGGCTCCCCGATCCTAAGCCTGCGGAGAAAAGGCTACAAGGCAAGGACGTAAAGCAGGGGAGACAGCGGACATGCCTGACGTACCGACCGAGAGACGGCAAAAGACTCCGATAGCATTCCATTCACTTGCACCACTGCCGTCGGCCCGCGATACAAAATGGAGATCCATCTGCAGAAGTCCGGTGTAAAACCGGTGGCCTCTAAAACAGATCCCAGGAACCGATGGTCGATCCTGTCAAAAGCTTTGGACTGATCTAAATTGATCAGCGCGGCTTCGGTGTCGTCTTCTAAACCCTCTATGATCGTGCGCATCAGATGCAAGTTGTTCTGAATCGATCTCCCCTTCACAGCATAATTCTGATCAGGTTCGACCAACTCACCGATAACAAACTGCAACCGATTTGCAAGAACTTTGGCCAAAATCTTTAAATCTGTGTTTAGCAGAGTTATGGGCTTATAATCGTCTAAATCCCCACCGTCTTGGCCCTTTTTCTGAAGCAATGTGATCACTCCCTTGGTGACTTGACCAGGGATAGAACCCTGTTCAAACCAGTGATTGAACACATTGACCAGAATAGGTACGAAGATGTGCGACAGCCTCAAGAACAATTCATAGGGCAAACCATCTAGTCCCGGAGATTTGTCGTAGCCGACCTGCTTCAGTGCAGCAAAGACCTCACACTCTGTAACGCGCCCATCACAACTAGCCGCTCGGGCCGCCTCCAGGCGGGGCGATCCAGCTAAATAGCTGTCAAACTCCTCGACGCGGAGTCCGGGCAGTTAGGTGAACCGCTCCATGAAATGTTCACGAAATCCCCGGCAAATCTCCCGAGTCGACACAAGGGTGTGTCCTTCCGGGTGTTTGACTTGACGAATGAGACCGACCGAGTTGCGACGAAGTGGAGTTCTACGCTCTGCCGCATCAACATTCACGGCTTCGTTGGACACTCTATTTAGCTCTAACTACTTGACCCTCATACCGCACGTTAGCCGCACGTTTCAGGCCCCCCTTAGCTAGTTCTATGCCTAGGAAATCCCCCCCAGCCACCGCCCGAGCCAGCTTTTTTACTCCTCTCCAGGAGTTAGGCAAAAAGCCAGTTTTTATCTTACTCCACAAGTAAGATATGACCCAAGGTCGGGTCGGGAAAGTGGGGTTTAAAAATTGCCTGGGCAGCCCCGTTGGCATTCCCCAGTAGGGGCGTCTCAGGCAGTAAGCAATAAACTTACTTCTCCCCAAATAAGGGAGGCGAAGCCTGGGAGGGTGGACCTCCTAGAACTGCACAGGACAGACCCATAGACCGGCGTAGATCAATGCCCGAAGGCCAAGACAATACCAGTCTATGGGGTGCAGTATCCATCGGAACATATACTACACTTTGATCTTAGCCAAAAGGCCAAGAACATAAAGAATATAGAGTAGATGACTAAAAAATCACTAGAATCACGTTAATTCGAACAGACAGCGAAAAGGGAACGCATTGTCGATTGCTGGTAGAGAAACAGACACTTGTATGCAAAGAAATAACGATATATCCGTATTGTTGAGTTACGATAGAATAAGTAGAATTAGTGATGGTCGTAGAGTTTTGGAGGGCGTAAACAGGAAATGCCGGGAGTCGAAATCTCGAATTGGCAGTCGCTTTCTACCAGATCAAAAATCGAACTAGTTAATATAACATTTTGAACACCCTCACATACTCACATCCTCAAACTATCACGCCCCTATCAGGTATGTCGTCTACACAACTTCTTGTATCTTCGTCTTCTTCGAGCTGCGTATTGTTTATTTTGAAAACGGTTGTATTCTTTCTATATTTGCTTGTTAAAGTGATGGTTGTTTTTCGTTGGTTTTTATTTATAGTCGTCCAATAAGGGGCTGTCTAGAAGAATTGAAGCCCAGTTTACTCATAAGCGTTGAATGGCAGATGGAAACTGGAAGCTGGATGGTAAATGGCATCATGAGAGAAAAGAAACGGGATTGTAAAATCATAGGTTAGCGGCGAAAAGCGCACACGTATGAAAATGGGCTCATAAACTAAAATAATAAAGATTCTCTCGCTCTATCTTCCGTCAACTAATACAGTTGTGTGTAAACCCAAAACTAAATAGCAGCTATCGATCTACTAGAAATATTGAACATGATGTTTTGTATTTCAATCTCTGTTGAATTTTAATCATCTGGAAAGAATTTGTTTCAAATGAATTTTATTTCATCTTCTACGGCCGTTTTATCCCCATGTAACATAATTTAACGCTCAAAATAACCGGCCATAAGCATATAACGAAAGCATATCAAGTACGACGTCTCCGATAGAAAATGGTTGCATCCATTATCCAACAAATGGCTTTTGATGGTGCCGACTTTGCAACCAAGTGAGGAATGATCTCATCTCTTTCCTATAACCCTTTCAAACAAAAGAAGTGTTGCTAGTCTTAAACAACAATATAATTACTTTTATTTGATAGTAGGTGGTTGAAAGAGCTCCGGTAAAACATTCACAGCAAGAACTCGATTTACTACCAACACTGCAAAGGACGATCCGTTTCTTCCTCTGTATACCTAAAACTCAACGGAATTTCCACAGAGTTTCATCCCAAGAACTTCCATCTGTAAAACATATTAACACGAAACTCTCTCTCTCTGCAAACTACAAGTCTAATATGAATAAATAATTGCCGAGTCATCCTCTAAAATAATTAAATGTTTTTCATTCCGTCCATCTTTCTCAATCCTCTCATAGTATTGGTTATTTCATTCCAAAATACAATGCTTATTGTAACACACTACCACGAGATTTTTTCGCTGCAGACAACAACATAGTCAACTTTAAATTCAATGTCAATAAATACTTCTCCTACCGTCTTCTTAAGTATTCAAATTTTATCAACTCTATTATTTTAAATCCTTTCACAATATTGTTCATCATTTAAACAGCAATGGAGATGACAATCTTTTCATGACTTGTTTATATTTATACTTAATTATTTCTAGTTAATATTTCTAGTTAATATTTCTAGTTAATATTTATAGTTAATATTTATAGTTAATATTTATAGGTAATATTTATAGTTAATATTTATAGTTAATATTTATAGGTAATATTTATAGTTAATATTTATAGTTAATTATTTATAGTTAATATTTATAGTTAATTATTTATAGTTAATATTTATAGTTAATTATTTATAGTTAATATTTATAGTTAATATTTATAGTTAATATTTATAGGTAATATTTATAGTTAATATTTATAGTTAATTATTTATAGTTAATATTTATAGTTAATTATTTATAGTTAATATTTATAGTTAATTATTTATAGTTAATATTTATAGTTAATATTTATAGGTAATATTTATAGTTAATATTTATAGGTAATATTTATAGTTAATATTTATAGTTAATTATTTATAGTTAATATTTATAGTTAATTATTTATAGTTAATATTTATAGTTAATTATTTATAGTTAATATTTATAGTTAATTATTTATAGTTAATATTTATAGTTAATATTTATAGGTAATATTTATAGTTAATATTTATAGGTAATATTTATAGTTAATATTTATAGTTAATTATTTATAGTTAATATTTATAGTTAATTATTTATAGTTAATATTTATAGTTAATTATTTATAGTTAATATTTATAGTTAATATTTATAGTTAATATTTATAGTTAATTATTTATAGTTAATATTTATAGTTAATTATTTATAGTAAATATTTATAGTTAATTATTTATAGTTAATATTTATAGTTAATATTTATAGGTAATATTTATAGTTAATATTTATAGTTAATTATTTATAGTTAATATTTATAGTTAATTATTTATAGTTAATATTTATAGTTAATTATTTATAGTTAATATTTATAGTTAATATTTATAGTTAATATTTATAGGTAATATTTATAGTTAATATTTATAGTTAATTATTTATAGTTAATATTTATAGTTAATTATTTATAGTTAATATTTATAGTTAATATTTATAGTTAATTATTTATAGTTAATATTTATAGTTAATTATTTATAGTTAATATTTATAGTTAATTATTTATAGTTAATATTTATAGTTAATTATTTATAGTTAATATTTATAGTTAATTATTTATAGTTAATATTTATAGTTAATATTTATAGTTAATATTTATAGTTAATTATTTATAGTTAATATTTATAGTTAATTATTTATAGTTAATATTTATAGTTAATTATTTATAGTTAATATTTATAGTTAATATTTATAGTTAATATTTCTAGTTAATTAAAATGACACGTATACAGCATATATTACAGAAGTAACTCTAGATGCAATCCTACCTGTATTAGAATCAGAATCATTCAAAGGTGGAATACTGCTGAAAACACACTTCGTTGCCTTGACCGAGTACACAATCGACTTAGAAATTTAGATCTGGCTTCTTCCCTATAATCATTTTCTCAAAGAAGAGACGATGCTAGTCTCCATCTTCCTTTATCTTTATTTCCATGTAAAGTGCTCGAGTGAGCTTCGGGTTTTGTCCCTCCGTGTAAGACATTCACAGCGAAAATTCGTATTGCTACTATAAGGAAAAATACTTTCCTTTCTCCCTGGATGAGTCTAGCGTCAGGCGAAATATTCATGGACAGAGTTTCTTTGCAAGGACATCCCACCTGTGGAACAAATTGCCGCAGGAATGCTTAACTGCTGATTACAACTTGGTAGTTACAAATCGAATGTCAGCAAATACTTGTTGAGCCGCCGGCCTCTCAAGTAATCAGATTTTGGTCTCTTCATTCATCATTTTCAATCATCTCACAATATTGCCCATCATCAAACTGGCAGTCCATCCATCTCATTAACCCTTATCCTCAAGAGGATTTTCGCCTTGGTAAGTGCTAACTCATTAGTATAAAAATGAAAACCCGATTACTAACCTGACACATAACACGTTTCTTTTTATGACAATTTAAAAAAAAATAGTTGAAAAGATAATATCCAAATCGTGGAAGTATCTATTTGCAAGAAATCAGTCTGGAACATGATACTTTAGATATGTGACTCTGATGTTCTTGGAATTCATCCGTAAAACCACTTTCGGGTGGAGAATCCACAAAGAAAGATAACACGTAAACAACATTACGAAAGCCATAAAAATCCTCTCAAAAAATACTTAATATATGCATATTTATCATTTTTTAATGGCTGCGTAGATCGGCTTTGGTGTGCCGTCTGATTTGTCAGCCGAGGCAATTGCTGAGAAGAATTGCGGTCCGATGTCAGTGAATCTGGAAGGAATTACGACGATCATTCGGCCTGGAATGTTATCATTGTTTTGAAAAGAGACGTTTTCATCCTCATATTAATTCCTATCAACTTTGCTTACTGATGTCAGCAATAAAAACGAAAGTCAGCTTGATTGTTACCAACTTGGACTGTGGCAGTTCAGGTCTCGTCGAATCTTAGTTGCGTTTGGCGTTCTTGTTTGATGACATATCAACCCTTTAAATAGGTATTCAATGCTGCAACAACTTAATTCATATGATGTATCGCATGCTATTACCTTCATACAAAGTTGCTAGTTTATCCTTAGTGAGGGCTAAATTTAAGACAAATATGGCAACTTTTGTTTAATTGATTGTATACCAAGTTGATTTCAAATGTTATTCTAAGGCACATAAACCATTTTAAGATAAGCTAATGTGGACCTACCTTTCCACCAAAATAATGTATGGTGGCTTACTCTAGTTAATTCTTGCTTCGAAATATATCTATCGTTTGCTGAAGGTTATGAACAAATCCGGAATTTACGCCTGTAAACAAGGAAATTACTCTAAAATATAGATATATTTCCAAACAAGAAGTAACTAGATTTATCAAACCCTGTAACTTTGGTGAAGAAGATCGCCATGTTTAATTTCAGTGGTTTTGTTACAGACAAAACAACTATCACCTAATATATGTTGAGTATTGTTTTCCTTTGAAAAACTAAAATGTCATCATTTTCATTATCAAGTAAGTTTCTAGGGAATAATTTCAAACCCCATATCACTGTAAATTATTAACAACCGTAAACTAGTAAATTACCGAGTAAACGTTTTCATGCTTCAAGTTTACAATGTCTTAAAATATTTATTCATCTTTGCTTTTACTTGTTATTCATGCATAGTTGACGACTCAGGAAACATTCAATTTAACCTATAAATAAAACCCTGGCAGTTATTTCCATTTCGCGTCAGAGTGGACCTGGCAGTAATAGAAACTAAGGGGATGACCTCACACTTGCACCAAGCCCCCAAATTGAGGTCTCACCATTGGATGTCATTTAATGTCTAATCCAGGACATAATTGTATATAAAGTATAGGTTCTAGTGCATCTCCTAGCTACCACCCAAAGTAACCCCCATGGCTATTATAAAGTTATCATTTGATAAATAAAACAAAAAAGGTTGCCGTCGTGAGGAGACAAATAAATAGGGACTCATTGAAATACACTCGCTTATTTTCTTCGAATTAAACTGTTTTTTAAATTTCATTTTTTCAATAAATATTAAATTACATGAATCGATTGTTTCAGAATTTAATGACCCTAAAATTTGAACTCTTTTAGAAAGCTATTCGTGCGTAAACAGAAAAAAAATATTTCCGGTAGGATTTGAACTAAGAAAAACTCGTCGTGTATGTTGACAAGTAATCACCTGTGTTGTACAGGAAAAAAAAACTGTGAACAGTAAGAAGTGTAATGCGCTGTGATATGCAGTGCATCTGATTCGAACTGTCGACCTCCGGGTTACAAATAATTCGTCATTTCGAGATGCATATAAAAGGGGATTATTTACCGGTTCCAGAGAGAACACGGAAGTCTTTTGAGTTAATGTCATTTGTTGCGAGTGAGTTATTTGTGATAACAGATGGGTGTTCGAGGCGGTGTCGCTTGGAGACGTGCAGATGTTTGGCCCGCTCAGCCATTATATTTCGCACTTTTGAATTATCGTGGACGAGCAGAAGACGAACAGAACAGTGGTCAAAGCGTCACACTACTGAATAACAATAGAAAATGCGCTACTCTTCCCGGTTATAAATAAATACAAAAATCTGATTGTGTGGCTGAAACTAGACGATTTACCCTCGGAGGACGTACGATGACAGCCAATAAAACAGTTCAGATGTCAGTGACACCAACGGCGGTATAAAGTTAAGTTACGCTAAATCCCCATTGAATCCATAGTGTTCTCTTTATCATTAAAATCATGGTAAAACCCGTAGTAGACTACGAAATCAGCACACCGAGTTTGAATGTATTAGATTAATTTCGTATTGGCAAAGAAAAGGCATGAACGCTAAATTATCCCGAATCATGAATCAAGTAACTCTATGTACGTAATCGATCGTAATAAAATAATCTGTTTATATACAAACGAGTTACTACTTACCAGGGTCAAAAGCCGCTCTAGGATAATGGTTAATGAGATTGCTATTTAGATCATGAACAGTACGATGAGAGGATTGAAAATGATGAATAAAATAGACAACATATGATTGCTTAAAGGAACGGATCGACAAGTATTTGTTGACATTAAACTTCAAGATAACCATGTTGTATTCTGCAAGGAAGCAGCCCCATGGTAATGTGTTTCAATAGGTATTACATTTCAGCGGTGACATAACTTATATTGTTGATGTGCCGTAAAACAAAAAAATATAGAGAAACGTTTTTTTTTTATCTCGTTATATGATGAAATAATATAAAAGGAGACAATTATTCGATCCCTTTCCGGTGTTTAATGGTTGATTTCATTGATACCGACCCCTGATATTTTCTCTTTGGAATTTTCTTCGTCTAACGTATCTTTGTTGTTCAATTTTTCATGGAAATCGCTCACGACATGGCATGAAACAACTTGATGTGAGAAGCTAACAATAGCGAAATATGATTATCGTTAAAATATGAGATGCTTATTGGTTTTGGTCTTGAAAACACCAAGGTTAAAAGTAGGAGGAAAACAGTCAGCAAGAAGAGAGTTGCACAGACTTTCAGTTCTTAGAAATAAGTTACTAGAATAGGAAGCTGTATCACAATAAGATATCAAAACAGCGAACTGCCGGATACCACTAGTATAACGAGTCAAACGAACTGGAACAAAAAGAGACAGGAAATAGATCAGACAATTCTGAAAAACACATGCCATAATAGTATTTAAAGAAAAGACTGAGACTAGCAACATCGCTTCTGTGAGAGAGAAAGGGCCAATAAAATTGCATATACGTTTCTGAAACGTTATCAAGAACTCTCAAATTAGACAGAGATTCACCAGCCGAAATATGACAAAAAAAACTCCATACATGGTCTTATAGTAGATGTATAGATAGAGTAAAACCTCAGGTGTGAGCAAGTGTTTGGAACGATAGAGAGAACCGACTTTACGAGAAGCAGAAAGAGCAATAGATCTAATGTATGAACTACAAGAAAGATTTGATGAGAAAGTAAACCCAAGAAGTTTCAGAGTCGATTTTTCCTCAAGAGCAGATCCATCTATAAGAATCTCAGGAAGAATAGGGACGCGCCTACGATTGAATTACACGAACACAGTCTTAACATGATTAAACTAAACAAGCCATTTCGTACCCCCACTCCTAAACCGAACCCATCTCCCCGGGATTAGTTAAAATATGCAGTTGATCTAAAAGTTGATCAGCTGCATATTCTAACTGATCCCGGAGAGATGGGCGAGAGGCACTACAAGAAATGGTCATAAAAATATGAAGAGTAGATGAAATACATATTTGATACTGTAAGAATTAAGGTATTCATTGTTAAATTTTAAAGTATCAAATATGTATTTCATCTACTCTTCATATTTTTATGGGTATCATCAGCATATATGTTAATCTTCTGATAAATATTCTCATGAAGATCATTGATATAGAGAAGAAACAGTGTTGGGCCCCTGAGGAACACCATCATTAATAGGAAAAGGGAATGAGGAGACAGCCTCCAGAGTTACTCGCAAGCTTCGATCAGAAAAAGGCTCTAATAATGTGAAGAAGCTTCCACTAATACCATAACCCTAACCCTAACCCTAACCCTGAAGATCGTGTAGAATCCCAGAATGACACACTTTGTCGAACGCGATCGAAATGTTAAGTAGTTATTGATTAAAAAAATTACAACAATTTCATTTTAATTAAGTATAGTTTTATTTTAATTAATGTTCAGATACGTACTTCATAGAAAGGAAAACAGAGAGACAGTGAAGGGTCCAACCATCACACTTAGCTATGAATATGTCATTACGTATTTTAATTCTTCTTATTCATTTTCTATTGCGTAATCCCATTTATCATATTCTAACTTCACGAATGATTATTCTTATCTTTCGTTTTAATTACTAATAAAACATGATTTGAGTTAATGTAAAATATCTGACATTCTTACAAGCCTAGTCGGTCAAAAGTTATGACATTCTAATTTGCCCATACCTTAAAACTGAACCCCTTTCTTTACTTCAAAAAATATGTATAACTTTATAATCAAAATAATTTATAAACAGCAAACTATACTAATGCTTAAGGTTAGCTGCTACTGATGGTTTGTATAGTGTCTTTTAGCGAATAGATACACATAGCAACATAAACGAACATATTTTGTCACTACAAATTACACATACACAATTAAATATAGAATTTACTTAGGCACACATATGTGTTTTGTACACATTGTAAAACAAAATCAAACTTTCTTTTTTTACATATGATGATGATGACGACGACGACGCTGCTGCTGCTGCTGCTGCTGCTGCTGATGATGATGATGATGATGATGCCGACGACAACGACGACTTAGCTACACTCTTCATAATTGAAATCACTTGAAAAAAATAACTGTCGAATTGTTTGCATGAAACATCGATGTCTGTAGGTAATAAATAATTAATATTTATTTATAAATATTGTACAGCCACCTTTACTGAGTGAATTTAATGACAAGCAGTACTACTAGATTCATTGCGAGTTCAACACGATTTGTTATTGTTGTGGATCACTCTTCGCCGCTTGCTGTGAATACACGCCGACTTGGTATTTACAAAGTTAAATTCCTCCTAAATCCTTAGCTGCTTTCTGGTGGCCAACTGGTAACTCTCCCGACTGCGAATCAGAGAGTTCGCGCCGTCGACCGTCGGAAAACAGCTTCCTGCACTGAAGAGTGCGTAAGCATGACACATCGATGTCTGTAGCTAAAAATAATTAATATTTGTTTACAATATATATATATATATATATATATATATATATATATATATATATATGTGAAATTCAAATTGAACTATGGTTTTAGAAGCGCCGATTGAAACGATAACTTTGAAATCTTTTAGTATCATAACACCAGAAGAGGAAAAAAAAGCATTGTCTACCATGATTAAGGTTTTTGAAAACCGAAAATTTTGGATTTATAAAAAAAAAAAATGATTTAATAAATATTTCATTTGCGTAACAAAATCTCGTGTCATGTTCACTGATTCTGAAAAATTTCAAAGTTATATATATATATATATATATATATATATATATATATATGTGTGTGGGTGTATTTATTTTTTGTAGTCAAATATTCAGTATTAAAGTTCCATGGGTATTAATTCATAATTAAAGAGTATTTATAACTTGGCAATAAAAAAGAAGCAAATTCCAGCGACGATATCTTTAGTTTCCAATATTTTTTCATAGTCGTTTATATATTTTCTAGACAATCACAAATTCTAAAACACTTTAGAAAACATTAATGAAAATCGATGTTTCTAAAACGACACAATATTTCATAAACCAGAGTAAGCCAGGTACAATAGACAACCCCTTCCCATTAAAAGTAGAAAAATGCATGGCTCATCACCCCAACTCAGAATTAAGCCTTCCAAAACGAAAACAAAAACAAAATCAAAAATAAAATGCAATATTTTGGATTCGACAAAAAAAGAAAGAAAATTCGAATTTAAGGGAAAGGACTTAGTTTTTTCTTCTAAGATCTTAAGACTATAAACATATTTAATAGTTTATGTATTTTATTAAAGATAAAGGCGTATAATATTTTTATAGATTCCAAAATGAAGGTATTCAGTGTTAAATTTTACAGTATCAAATATGTATTTCATCTACTCTTCATATTTTTATGGGTTATATATGTTATGGATTAAAAATTAAGGTATTAATTGTTAAATTTTACAGTATTAAATATGTATTTCATCTACTCTTAATATTTTCATAGGTTATATATGTTATGGATTAAAAATTAAGGTATTCATTGTTAAATTTTACAGTATCAAATATGTGTTTCATCTACTCTTCATATCTTTATGGGTTATATATGTTATGGATTAAACATTAAGGTATTCATTGTTAAATTTTACAGTATCAAATATGTATTTCATCTACTTTTCATATCTTTATAGGTTATATATGTTATGGATTAAACATTAAGGTATTCATTGTTAAATTTTACAGTATCAAATATGTATTTCATCTACTCTTCATATTTTTATGGGTTATACATGTTATGGATTAAAAATTATGTATTCATTTTAAAATCTACAGTATCAAATATGTATTTCATCTACTCTTTATATTTTTATGGGTTATATATGTTATGGATTAAAAATATAATTTCGTGTAAAATGGAACATATATCGCAGATATCACAGAACAAAACTCGTGTAGAAGAATCAGATATGTTGAAAGATCGGATACTTCTGGGCAGGTGATCTGCAGAGCAATTTCCGTTGCTTTGACAGCGTACAAAGTCAACTTAGATCTGTTTTCTTACCTAAAATCCGATTCTTCACAGAAGAGACGATGCTATTCTCTGTCTGACTCTATCGTTATTTCAATGTAAGCTGCTCGACTGAGCTCAAGTCTTTCGTTCATCTTTATAAGGTGTACACAACAGGCACTTATTGGCTACTACAAAGAAAAATATTTTCCTCTCTCATTCCTTGTGATTAGCGTCATGCGAAATGCCCAGAGGCCATAGATTCTTCGAAACGGCCTCCCACCTATGAAAAACATTCCTGCCGGACTGCTTCCCTGCTGATTATAACTTGGTTGTCTTCAAATCGAATGTAAAATAATTATTGGTATGAACCCCCCCCCCCACAAAGTAATCAAATGCAGTTCATACCATGTTATTACTCCCATAGTGTTCGTCATCTTTCAACTGACAATCATTCCCGTCTCATTAACCCTTATCCTCGAGATGCTCTTAACTTTGATAAGTCATGACTTCAATAGTAAAAATAACAAAAAAAGGTTATATTTTAACTGGCTGGATAAAATTCATCCTATACATACGTTGGAAGGTTCATATGCGGAAATCGTGTATATTAAAAAAATGTTAAAATATCGTTTTAATATTTATATATTTTTTCTTCGGACTACTGACCATTGCTAGTTATTTGTCAACGACGTTTCGTCTGATATTCTCACATATTTCCTCGCATTGGTCATCCATACTTATATTTTTCTGCTTATCCAATGTTCTGGATTAGTTATGTAAACGTTATGTATAGGTGTGTAGGCTATTTTTTCTTACGTACTTAAATCAGATGAACTTGATATTTTGAGGTTAATTTTTAATTGATGCAGCGTGATTTGAACGTTCTTATAAACTGTTGTGCTTAAAACGTTTGATTATTTTGTTCTTTGGCGTTATTTTTTGTTGTGGTTGCAAGGTTGAACAATAATTAGTGAGGAATACAATGAAGAAGCAAACAACAAGGAGAATGCAATAATAAGTGTATTAAAGAAAAGGTATAGTTACAGTATGTACAAATGAAGGTGTCGAGTCAGAGAGTCTTGGTGGGAGGACATGTACGCTCTTCGGCGTCACTTCCGGTGGCATTTAGGTAACACACACTAGAACCAACCTAGGCTTGCCATTTATAGTGTAACGTTATTCGTATATGCAAATGAGTGGTTGCCACCACAACATTTTCAATCAACCATTCATATATTGAATTAATATTTATACATTTTGTTGACTGATGATGTTTGAACAATCTAGGATATGGGCGGACTATTTCAAACAGCTAGTGCTCCAATCTCTCTAATTATTAGTCTTGTCTTATTCTATATTAGTGTCTATTATTTTACGTGTCCTCTCCACACACACACACGAGGGCAAAATGTGATGCATGATAGGTTTAATGTGGGAAACATTTGTGGACGTTAAGTTCACATTTGTCAGCCTCCTAACTATCACTAGCATATTGCCAAACTGTTTCACACATCTTATTTCCCAGTGTTGCTGTCTATAAGGTCTTAATGTTTTACTTGACATAAAGGATACCGGATTTGTGTGCATCACAAACTAAATAGTCTGTTTTATATTATTCAATGTTATTTCCAGAGGTCAGCATGTTTCTCCTCTGTCGCAAGGAATGCGACAGCTGCACGGGACGAAATAAATACATGTTTAGATCAATGTAAGGTTTAAGTCAGACAAATAATTTGAAAATGTTTGTATATAACTAAAGCAAATATGAACATAAACTTTCTATTTAAAGAATTGAATTTTCTCTCCTACGTGTTTGTATTACCTTGCATTAACTATCCAATGTTGATATAGATAGATGCTAAAATAATCATAATTCTACATTTTTGTTATAAAAATTATTTGTATTATTTACATTATTTGGACCACTATTCTCATCTTCGATGTATTTCTCAAAACGTTTCGGCCGATGTACCCTCCAACCTTATTCAGGTCGGAATTATCTCATAATCCAAAGTATAGAAATTGTAATTCCCAGAATTCCGAAACATAACACACATTTTTATTTTCAGAAAATATTGCTAATATACTAGTAGATCTACTCAGCAGTGCCCGGATAGAGGAATATATTTGTATTGTTGGGTCATCACTTATCAAGGTCAGGAGCCACTTGGATGTAAGGGTTAATGAGACGAAATTATTATCAACCGAAATATGAGAAACACTATGAGAGTACTAACATTGATAAATTGTATGAAGCGTGTTTGATTACTTACTTATGGAGCGTTTAGAACAATACTTCATTGACATTGGATTTTATAACGACCATGTCGTAACCTGCAGAGACGCAGTCCAACGGTAATGTGTTCCGTTGTGGTAGCGAGACAAGTTTCTACTGTGAATGTCTTACAAAAAGGAACCAATGACTGGAGCTCAGTCGAACACGTTCCATATAGATTACGGTTGAGTAGAGAGAGACTGATAACATATCTTCTGTGCTAAAGGGGCTGTAGGAAAGAGAAGAGATCACCCCCCCACTAGATTTCGTAGTCGATTTTGTACTCTGTCAAGACAGACAGGAGTGCTCTTTGCGGCACCTCCCCAGATATGGAAGCAGTATTCTATCTTAGGCCATATAATTCGCGTCATACTTTATACAACATTGATCATCAGTTTACACCGATAATTCAAAAAGCAGTTAGCTCTTTTTATTTATTTTATTTACCTCCCCAGGAGGTTAGGCACAAGGCCAGGTTTATCTTACTCCGACAAGGTAAGATGTGACCCAAAGTCGGGTCGGGAAAGTGGGACTTTAAAAGCCAGCGCCCGAGAAGGTGAGCACTCTGGCCATTAAAAATTGCCTGGGCAGCCCCGTCGGCATTCCCCGGTAGGGGCGCCTCGGGCAGTAAGCAATAAACTTACTCCTCCTCAAAGAGGGGAGGCAAAGCCTGATAGGGTGGACCTCCTAAAACTGCACAGGACAGACCCATAGACCGGCGTAAATCAAGCCCCGAAGGCCAAGACGATACCAGTTTATGGTGTGTATCAATCAATGATAAAAGCAGTTAGCTCTTTCTGTTTCTTATTTCATCTCAAAATTTGAAATCTCTGAGTTTGCTCACCATGAACGAGTCACACACGTTTCTATCTGTTGGGTTATTACAATGATAATCTCTATCAAAGCAATCCTTGAAGTTGTTCTGAACTGGAACAGGACGGACCACGACAAGAGTGTGGCAACGTTAGTGACAATCTTGCACAAACTTATTCCAGAACAGACACGAGGAGTCGTCAGGATAAACCCAGAAAAAACATGATTAAAATTGCCAAAAGATTGTTAAGAGTAATCAAAGCTGAAAATCTTACCTCGAATGAAGCAAAAACTGTATCCTGTGTACCAGCTCAGAAAATATTAGACGACTGGCTAGAAAATGGTATACACAAAATGGTTGCTTCATGTCAGCAGGGATGTGTGTTTGAAGCTATGTACAGGCGTCAGGCGAAGCTTGTGATGAGACGTACTTATTTTTAAAAAATCAGATCATGATTCGACAATGTGTGTAAATCACCTTTTTTTGAGACAACCTCCGTCATTGCTGCTTTAATCCACATTTTCTTGAGTTTGTTTGAGAACCGGAAGTGCACAAAGAGACATTTTTTTGGTTCATTTTCCACTCGATTCCAGGTGTGATCACATTCAACAGGTATATTTGTAATTAAACACCAATAAACCAAAGACTGTTAGCCATTCATTCTTCGCTGTCATTTCTATGAAGTACGCATTCACTCGTCTGTTACTTTCTCCCTTGGTTACTGTACAGTTACTAAAGTATTCAACACATGTGTTTATATATGACTAGCACAGCTACCCGGCGTTGCCCGGGGGAGAGGAGCATAAATAACAAAATGAAAGAGTTAAAAAGTGTAACATTTTTTTATTTTGAAACTTCTCTCTCTCTTTCCCCTCTTTATATATAAATCGTTATCGTCACCCCACCCCGGCCCATCCTACGACTGAGGACAAAACAGATACAACATTCTGATCCTAGCCGAAGGCCAATAAATTGTATTTTAGTTTCACACTAAATTTGATAGAAAAATTTGCTCTAAATGCCCCCCTTACCCCACCCTAACTAATTTTGTTGCTGATGACCTACAAAAGATGAATATTACATAATAAATGTGTTCCATATTTTGTCCAAGGTAATGCTGAAAAAGAATATATCGTCTTTGTGGATGTGTCTTGTATAGTTTCTGACTTTTAGCTGACATGCACACAGACAACTGTCCCTTATATAATAGATGTCAACATTTTAATACTTTTTAATATTTCTAATTTCGTCTGAATTAATAAAAACAAATAAAAACATTTTAGCCAATCAGTCGCATTTCTCTGAATTTATCAAATTTACTGTTTTGATCAACCCAGAGTAAATAAAAACCGGATTGTTCCATCAACAAGTATTTTTATCCCAAAATTTACGACAGAGCTAACATCGCTATCTCACTAACTTCCCTCGCCCGACAGAGGGCGAGGGAAGGCTAAAAATGGATTTCTCCACTCACGCACATATAGCCACTCTGACACTAACGCACTCGCATACGCAATGCATTAACGCTTTTACTTTAGCGTCTGTTGATTGAAAACAAATGTATACACTTAACCACTTTAATACTTTCTTTCAAAGTGTAGTATCTGTTCCGATGGATACTACACCCCATAGACCGGTATTGTCTTGGCCTTCGGGCTTGATTTACGTCGGTCTATGGGTTAGCTTCCCATCTTTGGGGAGGAGCAAGTTTATTGCGTACTGCCTGAGGCGCCCCTACCGGGGAATGCCGACGGGGCTGCCCAGACAATTTTTACTGGCCAGAGTGCTCACCTTCTCGGGCGCTGGCTTTTCAAATCCCACTTTCTCCGACCCGACATTGGGTCACATCTTACCTTGTGGGAGTAAGATAAACCTGGCATTGTGCCTAACCCTCTGGGGAGGTAAATAAATAATACTTCTTACATTTTTCAACTTTCTACAATGAAAACAAATAAACATTGACTCTTATTATCAAACTGACCTTTTATCAAATTAACATTTTATAATTTAGTGGGGAAGATTTGATTACGATTTTCAGACCCGTATATAATTCACGACCCTTAAATTATCGACTCAGACTTCCTCGATATCTCAGCTAATGAATCTCCGCTGTTCTGCAAAGACTCTCAAAATATTTAAAAAAAAAACACATTCTATTTTTGTTTATCTATGTAGTCTTCCATTTTAAACATATATGAAAAATCTCTTTTGGGAATTTATGCTTTTGAATTCATTATTTAGTTTGTGTTCATCACAGAACCTCTTTTTTCGCACTCTCATAATTGAGTATTATATAAAACTATTTTTTAAGTGTTTCTCTACAACTGGTTCTTCCCAAAGATGGACCCCAAAACTGGAACCCTAAAAAGGGTCTTCGAAACCGTTTGAGGGTAACTGTATATTTGTTGTATTATGCAGTTTTAATAGGAACTTCTTTTCCAAAGTAATAATTAGCTTTACTTCTTAAACCGTTGTGTTTACTGTTTGTGGTCTTTAGTACTGACTCTTTTGAAATCCAAAAAGTGGTTGCTCAGTCTATCGCGGACACTGTGGCAGACATACACTTTAGATTTAGATTACCTACAGGAGATATTTGAATTACTAGACATGAGCGATTTGAATTACCCACAGGAGATATTTGAATTACCTACTGGAGAGGATAGATTTGAATTACCTACAAGAGAGGATAGATTTGAATTATTTACAGGAGAGACTTGAATTGTCTACAAAAGAGATTTGAATTATCTACTAGGCATGAGAGACTTGAATTATCTACATGAGAGATTTGAATTACTCACAGGAGATATTTGAATTACTTACAAAAGAGATTTGAATTACCTACTAGACTAGAAAGATTTGAATTACACACAGGAGATATTTGAATTACCTACAAAAGAGATTTGTTTTACCTACAGGAGAGGATATATTTAAATTAACTACTGGAGAGATTTGAATTACCTACAAGAGAGGATAGATTTGAATTATTTACAGGAGATATTTAATTTACTTACTAGATAGGAGGGACTTGATTTATCTACATGAGAGATTTGAATTACCCACAGGAGATATTTGAATTACCTACTAGACAGGAGAGATTTTAATTACTTACATGAGAGATTTTAATTACCTACATGAGAGATTTTAATTACCTACTAGACAGGACACATGTGAATTACCTACATGAGAGATTTTAATTACCTACATGAGAGATTTGTATTACTTAATAGACAAGAGAGATTTGAATTACCTACATGAGAGATTTGAATTACCTACATGAGAGATTTGAATTACCTACTGGACAGGAGATATTTGAATTACCTACAAGAGAGATTTGGATTACCTTCTAGACATGAGAGATTTTAATTACCTACTAGAAAGCATCCTCGAGTGTCTTCGGTCTCTCTGTACAAGAGGTTTCTAGAACTACCATGCATGAAGAAACTTCACCCTACAAGTAAACCCTGACCATATATTCAAAATAACATAGTATTCGAAGCTCAAATAAGATCCCATCAACGTGGCTATACACTGGCTCATACTCATAGGAATCGTGCACCTTCTCTTACTGATGTTACCTCGAGTAACAACACTTAGCTGGATACTCCACCAGACTAGATTAATTCTTGTGCTGGAATATGGTAACACTAAGAGACCACAAAAAAGATATCCTATAAGATAGCTAGCTGGTCAATCAGGGAGAGGAAACTTATGTTCTTCTTAAGTTTACTAACTCAATTTTTGAGATGTAAATCTGAACTTGAGTTAAAGACGCCAACATCTACGTACCGTATTTAGTAACAAAGTGTTAGACCCAGGAAAGGGCTCCCTTGATTACTAAGACTTTACAGTGAAGTAATATTAAAATATCTCCTTAATTTATTAGATACTGCAGCAAAACAGCTAGAAATCGTCGACAGCTGTATGCCAGCCGCCACCACTGTAATCACTGCCACTGCAACTGCCGCCACGGTAGTCGCATGCCATCTGCTATTTGGGCTTGCGCGAAAAAAGTAGATTCTCGTAAGAAATAAATAAAAAACAAACATATGCCCAACCCATAGGATTCCGTCTTTGAAACTTGACAGAAATATAAAACAAAAATGAAATAAAAAATAAAACTGAAGTCAAACATGAAGAGAGAATGATATTATGTTGAATCGGGTGATTTTTTGGATTAATAGTATAGGGCGAGACAACACGCTTACAGGCATGACAATGTACATATACACATACGTTCACGCACTCATATGCATATATATATATATATATATATATATGATGGACTCTCCCGTGTATATTTCGACGTATGAGTGCCCCACCAGGGGTTGCCCACGCATGAATTTGAAATTGCAAGGGTTGCGCAATCTTCAACATCCGCTCTCCTGAGTCGGCATTGCTTGATTCCAATGGCAAGTATAGTACAAGACGACTGAAAACAATGCCGAGATAAGCAGAGAGCACATACAGCACCTGGTATTCCCAAATGGTCACACATTTAGTAATGGCCAGGCTCAACGCCGCTTATTAATATATATGTATATATATATTAACACGTACAAAAACTCACACACACACACATATATATATATATATATATATATATATATATATATATATATATATATATACGTATACGAACCTACAAACCTTCATATAAACAAAATATATAGCCATACACAAGTAAGAACTCACACAGACGAATACGTACCCATATCCACAAATACTTATACGGACACCAATCACACATAGCCGTGAACACATACTAACACGTATCCATATAACCGTCATGCCCACAAATACCTACTCATACTAGTAACCACACACACACACTAGCATACACTTCATATAACCATACACCTACCAAACTGTACGTACAGATTAATAATCCCTTTCAAGCGCACGCATGTAGAAGCCCACATGTGCGCACAACTCTACACATCATTAACAGCCGCACACAATGACATCCTCAAACACGAAAGTAAACACACTCGTACATAGACACATATGCAAAAATAAATAAACGCACACACTAATATTCTCATATTAATGTTAACACTTACTTGATTACTCACACACATACATACATACACATATACAGTAATTATAGGAGCAACAGGACTAATGAAAAAGAATTTCAAAAGCTATCTGGCGAGTATACCCGGTGAACCGAGTGCAAGAGAAATACAAACAATTTGCACTTAAAGGGACGGTTAGAATCTTATAAAGATCTCTAGGCTGGAGTGTCTGAAATAGCCGGTGAATGTCTGGCATCCGGTAGGATGTCCCATCCCCAGCAAAAGCAGAAAGATAAGAAAAATAAAAAAGTGATGAATACGAAATCACACATGTACATGTACATACCTATCCACAAATACAAATACACGCATATATATGACTGTTTTATATAATGTACTTAAATTATCGCGTAATATATATTAGCATGTATTATTTCAATATGTACTTTCAATATGTACTACATTAGTAGAGCTTTGTAGTTGTATGAAAATGTACTTATGGCAAGCGAGCTACACCTAAATATTTTGTCTCATTTGTAAGAGCTCATTATAGTAAGATGCCATATACATTGCCAGGAAGTCACTTAGGGATAATTAGGGTATTCTTTAAACTTGAGTAGATTCTTTTTTATGGCACCTTAATTGAATGTTCACATAATATGACTTTAAAAATGCGTAAATGTACACTGGCCTTCGCGTTCCCCAGACTTGAGTCACCATGACTTTTTGTTGTGATGGTATTTTAAAGAACAGGTTTACATTAACAAATCTGAAACTCTACAAGAATTGTAGAACATCAGGAATGAAATAAGTGAATTAAATTCTAATCGAGTGATCGAGTGATCCTGTAAGACGTGAGTGGTAATGTTTTGGAAAGGGCACGAATTTGTGAGCTGTAAATGGAAACCATTTAAAAGATGTTATTTTTCATGAATAAATACTTTTTCATTTTTGTACTCTTTTTGCAAAGAAAGTATCCATTGCTTAGTAATGTTATGTTACAATTCCATTACCATAACAAAGTAAAAAATATATTTCAGTAGAAAATCCCTTAGTAACTTTTTGGCCACCCTGTATTTATACATGTCATATAAAAATGTCATATCTATAGATGTCATTATATATATATATATATATATATATATATATATATATATATATATATATATATATAGTCTCGGAAGTTTCTCAACCATTAAAACTATATCAAAAAAAAAAAATTATATAAAAAAAACAAAAAAACTTATAGTCTCAAGTCTTCCAGTGGAAAATCACTCATGTAAGTCAATTTATTTATTACAGTTATTATATTAGTAAGTTTCTAACACTATTTTAAGGGATCATCAGTTGTTTACCATGAAAAACTGTTTCGGGAGTTTATATATATATATATATATATATATGTGTGATATCATTATATATATATATATGATATCATTATATACATATATATATATTTTTTATATGTGTATATATATATATATATATATATATATATATATGGTCTTTTAATCGTATCAAAGCTCTTCACTTGGTTTATATATACCCTGTAATATGGATGTAAAATACAGTTTGTTTGATTGTTATATGAATAAATACGTTATCAGTTAGACAATTCAAATTAGTTTTAATAAAGATGTAACTTCTCAAGAGATTTCATGACACCATTCAAATTTTCTTTCAATTTGCTATGGAATCACCAGGATCTTATTATCGATTCCAATTATCAATTACTCAGGATATTATAGAAAAAAAAGGTATATATCAAGACAAGACAACGTTTCTTGAGAAATATTTCACGATGGATCTGAATATTTCTTTGTATTAGCTTTCTTTCAAAATAATATTGTCGGGTTAAAATTATAAGGTGATAGAATATAGCGTGCATATATTTGAAGTGTTTACCTCAAAAGTGCTCAATGCATAAGTAGAGCTTAGTTAAGTAGTATGAAAATATATCTATGCCAAGAAAGCTACACGGAGGCGTCCATGTTTCATTCCAGCTGTAAATCACCAGACTAAATGCACATTAAGTCCGATGATTTTCTACTGGAATGTAACCTGGATGAAAAGGTAACAATTTAATGAAAAATATGAAATGTCGAAAAATAATATTCAAATTAAATCAAAACCACTAAAATGAATAATGTAAAGATACTGGAAAGTGGTAAAAACAGGAAAAATAAAACGTATACAAGAAATAATTATACTTTGCAGACATAATATCCAATTCGCTGAAAAGAAGAGAAAGAAAGAAGCAAAAATGTTTAAAAAATGAGGACAACAACTCAAAAACAGGGGAAGGCTAAAAGGGAAAAGATAAAATGAAAGAAAGGAAACGCGACGAAAAAATATTTTTACAAAAGAAACATACAATTTAAAAAAAAATAATTACAAAAGAAACATAAAATTAAAAAAAATTTTTTTTTTAAACCCATAAAATTTGAAAAGAAAAAAATACGGTTCTTTGCATCTCGTTGCAATTTAAGCGATTTTTTTGCATCTCAGTTTTTCCCCTTTTTTACAAGAATGAACAAAAAAAGATTAGTAAAAAATTTAATACAGCAAAGAAGGAATTCTTTTTTTTCTCTTTATCGTTTTCTTTCTTTTTCTTTCTTGGATGTCAGCAACAAGTTGTTGGCAATAGAGTTTGCGTTTGATATGAAACTGATTTTGAATTCTAGTTTCCGCTGTGCGTGACACGCCTTGTCACACATGATGACAAAATAAGGAAATACAATTAAAACTAAAAGTTAAATTAAATGAAATTATCAGATATATATTCATCCCTTGAGTAAAATCATTTATGTATTGCAAACTAAGAAGATTTTTAGAGAAGAAAAATATATTGTTTAGGGCAGAAATCAAAAGTGAAAGACATTTGCAAATACCATGAGATAAAACAGGTTGAGAGATAGATGGAGAGAGAGGGGGAAAGAGAGAGAGAGACAGGGAGCAAGAAAAAGAGAGATACAGTAACAGGGACAGAGAGGGGGAAAGAGAGAGAGAGACAGGGAGCAAGAAAAAGAGAGATACAGTAACAGGGACAGAGAGGGGGGATGAGAGAGAGACAGGGAGCAAGAAAAAGAGAGATACAGTAACAGGGACAGAGAGGGGGAAAGAGAGAGAAAGACAGGGAGCAAGAAAAAGAGAGATACAGTAACAGGGACAGAGAGGGGGAAAGAGAGAGAGAGAGACAGGGAGCAAGAAAAAGAGAGATACAGTAACAGGGACAGAGAGGGTGTGTGAGAGATAACAATATATGAAAGGTCTGATTATAGAAAAAGTTAGGAAGAAAAAAAATGAGGAGATATCAAGAGATTTAGAGAAGCGTATAGAGATAACGAAAGAAAGAGAAAGAGAGAGAAATACAGTGTTAAGAAAAAGAGTGAGAGAGAGAGAGAAGGAGAATGAATGAAAAAAGAGATAGAGAGCTTATGAAATAAGTAAAATATATGGAGAGAGATTTAGAGATGACTAGAAAAAGAGAAATATGGAGAGATGTATAAAGGGAGAATCTAATATTACATAATATATATATATATATATATATATATATATATATATAAGTAAATTTCGCGTACAACAAAATCGTAAGATAAATACAGAGGAAACATTTATATATATATACAGGGTGGGCCAAAATAAGGGTCCTATCTTTAAATTTGAATAACTTGAATTTGAATAACTTCCACAAAATAAAAGTTAAACTCACCAAACTTTATGTGTGTGTAGACTGACCCTTCCGGGATTTTTTGAAATAAACAAAACAAATTTTAGCCGAAAAACACTTCTTAAAACTTACAAAAACTAAAGTATTGTTATTTACACTGTTTTGAGTTTTTTAAGCAAAAATAATGTTTTCTAAATGAGGGTACGTTCCTTAGGGCTAATACGGCTCATGCTTGCTTCGGAAGGGGTCCTTTACTTATTCTAAAAAAATTTTTAAAAAAATCAATAAAAAAAAAAGTTATGAATTTTTAAAAATAGGACCCTTATTTTTGCCCACCCTGTATATATATATATATATATATATATATATATATATATATATATATATATATATATATATATATATATATATATATATATATATATATAATTAACTTGTTACAAATATCCAGGGGGTATGAATCCGAAGGAAGTTGAAACCGGGTTTATGAGAGTGCTCAATGAAAATTCAGAGCAATATATATATATATATATATATATATATATATATATATATATATGGGAAAATGAAAAAAAAGGGATGTTTTTTATGTGTACATCGACGTTTCGTCTTTATTTATAAGACTTCTTCAGGATGATAATATAAAGAAAAATGTCATGCAAGTACGTGCACATATAGGGTTGATATTATAGGAAGAAGGGAAGAAAGTTGTAGCCACAATGTCAACCCTATATATGCACGCACTTGTATGACATTTTTCTTTATATTATCATCCTGATGAAGTCTTATAAATAAAGACGAAACGTTGATGTACACATAAAAACATCCCTTTTGGTTTTCTTTTTTCATTTTCCCATTACGTCGGATTACCTTCATCCTTCTTTTCCCATATATATATATATATATATATATATATATATATATATATATATATATATATATATATATATATATATATATATGTGTTATTATTTTTATTTACACAGACATATACAGAATCTGCAACACTGGCATGTCGATGTTATCGACCAACACTATTATAAACTGAGATCTCATCAGGCAGAGTTAGAATCCGATCTTAATCTGATATCATGATCTAAGG
>OY744530.1:109967060-109979560 GCA_963556195.1 Sepiola atlantica | reverse complement strand
AACGAGCACCTCTTTGATAAATTCAATCTCCGAATCAATCAGGGATTCAGAGCAAATCTTTAAGGCACGATGAACCAAACATTTAATCAGGTTTATTTTTCTTTGTATGGGACAAAAAGCGTCCCATAGACAATATAAACCAGTAAATGTAGGTTTGCGGAAAACAGATGTTAAAAACAATGAATCAGATTTATGCACTAATACATCTAGAAAATGAAAGGGTGGAGTTGTGTTCCTTCTTTTGAATCCAGAATCAAACAACACATCCCCCCTGCCATACGCCAGGGCCGACTAAATAATTTAAATAATTTAGTCAATACATCCGGGTCTGCTATTGCTGACCATCTTATAAATAGCGCCGAATGTGCGTCGACGTACACAAGTGACTGGTTTTCTGTCATAAGTGGATCGCATTCTCTATTCCACCTTAAAGTCCTGGAAGCCATATATATCAAGTCAATCAAACCCTCCCTTTGTAAACAAAAGGAGTGGCTTTTAGGACTTAATGTGAGCAACTTGTGACCCTCCTCCCCATTTTTTTTTCTCCTAAACTTGTCACTAGTTTTCATTACAATATTTTTTTAGGTTTTAGTCGTATTTAATCACTTCCACGTTTTACTCTGATGAGTGTGTACGAAAACCGGTTCAGTACATTAATTAATTTCTTTTTAATCGTTTTCTCCTGTTTTTATATTTGTTTAATCTCATTCTACCCTCCCAAAAATGTCCCAAACGTCCGTATTCCTCGCCGTTATTAAATTTTGTACCACGAAAAATTTATTTATATATATATATATATATATATATATATATATATATATATATATATATATATATATTACGATTAATATTATTAAATTCTTATGCATATACACATGTGTTTTATCCTTTTACGGAAATATTCAGTGTTGATTGCTCTGTTGGTCCCACGTTTCGAAACTCTCAGACTCAAGTCAACAGTTTTGTCTAAACGTTTGGAACGATGCGGTCACCAAAGCAACCATGTTAAAGGGTAGAATTAAGATCTATTCATGTCTAAGTAAAAATGACACATATAGAAGGCTGCCAGCAACAGTGTTCAACGGCATATATATATATATATATATATATATATGTATATATATATGTATCTCTCTCTCTCACTCACTCTCTCTCTCTCTCTCTATGTATATATATATATATATATATATATACGCTGAATTTTGTTACTGTCTTTTCTTTACTGGCAATAGTCGACCGGTGTTTACCGGTGCGTTTTTTTTTAATTATTTGTCTCTACACTGAGCGGTTTATTTATTTTTAAGAATATGCATGGGACCGCATTTTTTATCTGCCCTTAATTGGACGTGTCATCAATTTTTATATATACAGATTTTTAATTAATGTCTGTCTTTTGTGCACGCAAAAATTAATTAATTAAAGAAATCTATATATACACAAATTAATTCATATATTAATTAATTAATTAATATATATATATATATATATATATATATATATATATATATATATATATATATATATATATATATATATATATATATATATATATAGTACACCAATATACTCATGGCAAGAAAGCTACATACAATCGTTTGTGTTTAATATCCGCGGATGATCCTCAGGCTAAATACATGAATTTACATTCTAAGCTTATTTATATAGTTAATAACTGCCTACTCAAACTTCTAACACATTGATTATATCATCATCTCTCTACTTATTTGTTTCTTCAACAAATGAAGTAACGCCACCTCTTGTTTGTCTGACCCACTTATAAGTGACGGACGCCAAAAGCTCTTTTAAAGAAAGAGACGAACATTCATTGGTTGAATGTCACAGATAAGTAGTGATGGAATAATATAATCAAGGATACTGATTTGCTGAAAGTTGCAGTGATAATTGCTTCATGAAAAACACGATTCTACATTATAACTCCATGCATTTAGCCTATTGATTTCATCGGGAATGAAACACAAATGTTTATGTGTAGTTTATATTGTTATACTACTAAGCTCAACTGAAGTAAGTACTTAAACAAAAAATATATACATAAGATATTAATTAGGTACTAAACTCTCTCTCTCTAACTTTATATATATATATATATATATATATATATATATATATATATATATATAGAGAGAGAGAGAGAGATGGAGAGAGAGATACGGAGAGAGATATAGATATCTCAAATAACGGTAGAAATTAGTTTGATCGTCCAACGATACTTGCAGTTTCAATGAAAACACGAGAAATCCACTCCTTATGGTTAAATATATAAAGTATGACCGATCTAAGACAATGCTTTGGCGTTCTATAAAATATGTTAACTAGTCAGATCGTGACTTGAGGAACAACCACACTTTGTATATTTAAACTAATGTATAGTGTTATCTGAAATAATACATTACACACACACTATATATATATATATATATATATATATATATATATATATATATATATATATATATGTATATATATATGTGTGTGTGTATATATATCCATCTATCTATATATTCAGATAAAGATATGGATGACGAAAGCCAGTGAAGTGAGCGTTTTATAATAAAACTCAAGAAAACCCAGTATGTTTCGCCTGTGTCCGCTCTCCCGGCTTGAAACCCAAGGTAACATATATTACGCTTTGATTCGTAAATCACTGAGTATTCTATTTTCCACTACCCAACGAAACCAAAGATTATATATATATATATATATATATATATATATATATATATATATATATATATATATACAGGGTGTTTCAAAAGTCTTGGGAACATAACGATTTTTAATAACTCAAAAACTATTAGGAGTTGAAAAGTGAAATTGGTACCGTTGGAAAGGTTAACGTTTCAAGTTCTGTGGGGAATCTTCAAAGTTGCTCAATATGAGCACCATTCGTCACACGGCAGACATCTAGTCGATAGTCCATTTCCTGCCAAACGCGTTCCAGCATCTTGACGTCAATGGTTCCCACAACTGCCGTTACTCGAGCCTTTAGTTCGTCAATATCTCTTGGAAGGGGCGGCACATAGACTTGTTGCTTGACAAAGCCCCAAAGGAAAAAGTCACACGGGGTAAGATCTAGAGACCTAGGAGGCCAGGGCATGAGAACGTCATCACCTCGCCCAGATCTCCCAATCCATCTACCAGGCAGCCTAGTGTTAAGAAACTGCCTTACTCTAAGACTCCAGTGTGGTGGTGCACCATCTTGTTGAAAAATGAAGTTTGCACAAAACACGTTCACTTTTGGTGAATCTCGCTCGTGCTCAAGAAGTTCATGAGGATTCTCAGTACCCCATATGCGAGTGTTATGCTTGTTAACTTTGCCATTCAGATGGAAGGTCGCCTCATCGCTAAAAACAAGCCGGTCATCAAAGCCGTTATCTTCCAACTTCTCTTGCATTGCAATGCAAAAGTCACGGCGAAGTGGCTTATCAGTGTCCTTCAACTTTTGGACCAACTTGAGCTTGTAAGGTACCATTTGCAGTCGTTTCCTTAAGACACGCCAGACAGTTGCTGGAGCAAGCTGAAGTTCCCTGCTGGCTCTTCTCACTGATTTACGGGGGCTCCGCTGAAAAACTGTCCGAACTTGCTCAACTGCATCTTCTGAAGTTGAAGGGCGACCTGTTCGCTTACTTGGGCACAAACACCCATCTTTCACAAATTTAGCATGCCATCTGACAATGGATTTCCTTTCAGGGGCTTCTTTTTTAAATTTCTTGCGAAATGCACGCTGAACACATGTCCACGATTCAGTCTTTGCAAATTGGAGGACGCAAAATGCCTTGTCTTGTTTAGATAACGCCATTACTGCACCTGGAAAGATAACACGAAAATCATTAGTATGACCAAAAACTTGATTAAAGCAAGCTTTAAAATGGCACCAGTTTCATTTTTCTACCTGGAATAGTCATGAGATATACGCATTTGTAATGTTCCCAAGACTTTTGAAACACCCTGTATATATATATATATATATATATATATATATATATATATATATATATAAACGCTTTTACAGATGTGTAATTCTGGTTTGCTTTTGTTTTTTCACTTTACGTTATATCAACTCTTTTGGGGTTTATTTATTGCTCTGCCGAAACTTAATACCTATTTTGTGCGATTTATTGCAAACGATTCATTAAAGATACGTTGCTATTTCTTCCCTTGCCGAGTATGACGTCTTCACACGTATTTCCCAATGGTATTTCACTCTAAACGAATGCAATTGATCCGATTAGATTTAAACACAACTTAACTTATACCATAGTACATGGCGGTATACATTACATAAACACTCGCGATTGTAGATATTCCTGTTTAACGGCGTATCAACACTTTTTGTCTGTTTAACGACGTATAAACATTTTTTGCATGTTTAACGGCGTATCAACATTTTTTGCCTGTTTAACGGCGTATCAACACTTTTTGCCTGTTTAACGGCGTATCAACACTTTTGTTCAAACCTATTTTCTTGTTTTACAGATTCATTCTATATGATGATTAGTTTCACTAAAGTTTCTATATAAGTCACCCACACATACACACATCGAATGCCTACTAGACACCACCCTCGGGTGTCTTCGGGCTCTCTGTACAGGCGTTTGTCAGAGACTCTGACATGAGGATACCTTTTATATGAAGTAAACCCTGACCAAATATTCAAAGAAAAATTGTGTGCTGTCTCCTCAAGCCATCCAGCACGTCTTCCGAATTGCGGACGGGGGCACCCACTTTATTAATAGAGGGCAGCTTCGAATAAAGAATTAGAAGCTGTTGACAATGAGGAAATAGATAATAACAAATATGAATAAAAACAAAAATAAATACAGGCATGCCGGCACCCACGATAAAAAGACCCCATCAACCCGTTCATACACCAGGCGGGAAGATGTCAGCAATGGTGTAAACCTTCCTGCGTATGGAAATGGAGCTCCAGCCAATACAGAGCCCAACCAGGGTCGGCCATTAGGCGTTGAGACAAAAGGTCCTGGTCCCTATCTCCATCAAATGCAGCAACAAAATAGAAACATTAGAGGCTTAAAAGCCCAACCATGGACTGTTGCACAAAAGAAGGTGCTATTGTTTTACTACCACTACTCAAAGTTTGAATAGTGGAGCAAAACATCCAATGTGATTTTAGCTGATAAGATCGAAGAATCTACCTTCCCCGAGTATATATATATATATATATATATATATATATATATATATATATATATGATAATTTTATTTACACAGACATGTACAAAATCTGCGACACTGGCATGTCGATGTTATCGATCAACAGTTACTATAAACTGTGATCTCATCAGGGAGAGTTAGAATCCGGTCTTAACCTCAGATCATATATGGAGAGAAATATATGATCTGAGGTTAAGATCGGATTCTAACTCTGCCTGATGAGATCACAGTTTATAGTAACTGTTGATCGATAACATCGACATGCCAGTGTCGCAGATTTTGTACATGTCTGTGTAAATAAAATTATCATATATAAAGCTCTATTTTGATATTGAGCACTTTTTATAAACCCGGTTAAAATTCTCTGGATTACCACCCTGTGGATATTTTTCACCTGGATTATTACCATTATTATATATATATATATATATATATATATATATATATATATATATATATATATATATTCTCATGATTTCAGATTATTCCAATAGAAAAAAATATTTATACAAGACGAATATTGAATTTACTACTATAAACCTTATTTTCGAATTTAATTTTACACAATAATAATAATAATAATCATCATAACAATAATAATAATAATAATAGTAACAATAATAATAATAATAATAATAATAATAATAATAATAATAATAATAATAATAATAATAATCTATTAATAATCGATATTATTTATCTGCTTCTTTATCTGAAGCCGAAACTATATTATTAGGTTTCATCGCTCTCTTTTTATATTTACGTATCAGCTCCTATATATACCCATTAGAAAACTCCCCCAAGTATCACGCGTCTTTCAAATTTACAGAATTAATTGGTTTTAACGCTTCTAATAAATCAATATTCGCAAATATAGACTCATGATTTTTTTTAGATTTCCAGATGTATTTAAATTATTTTCCTCGATAATAACAATCTTGATAAAAATCATGAATAGAATTAATTAAATACATTGTTTTTTACATCTATTTAATTGAGTTACGTAATTAAATTAGATTGTAATATAATATGATGGAACCGCCGGCGTCAACTCTATCATTTGGTTATCTACCCTACAATTATTCAGTATAACGTTCTATTTTGAACGCACGTACAGTTCTGTTTCAAGAAAGAGAGAGAGATAAAGAGAGAGATAGAGAAAAAGAGACAGAGAAAAAGAGACAGAGAAAAAGAGAGAGATATGGAAGAGAGAGAGAGAGAGAGGAGAGAGAGAGAGAGAGAGATGGACACAAGCCAGGGGGCACTATTTGATTAATAACATGTAAACAATACATTCTCTTGTGCACATCAGTTTAAATGAAAGAAAACGCTTAATTTTACTTTAAATGCAATAAGATAATATAAATATTATTCCGGCTCATGATGCTGATTGATATCGTAAAATCGCTATAGTCCACAAAGAAAACGACAAATGTATGTAGTGTGAGATTCAAACGTTGAAAGATTGGGATATTGGAACTTAAGGTGGACGCTTCATGCACACAGCCATCAATCAAACGATTGTCTTTTTGACTTACTTAAACAGATTTATAAGTTAGGAGTAGGGGGGGGGGAAGTCAAACATCTGTTTTCTCTCTCAATACAGATTTAAAATTTAAATTATTTTAATCAAATAAAGGGACACAAAGAAAATATTTATTTTTTATTAAAGAAAATGTGTCAAATACGTACGATGAGTTCACAAAAAAACAATGTTCATTTATTTTTATATGATTTTTTCTAACAAAAATGAAAAAAATTAGATTATTATTAGTGTTTTTTGGTCGGCTTATAATAAAAATATTAAACTATAAAAAGCACGCTAAAAATATCGTAACATTTGATTCGTAATTTTTACGTATTTGTAATTTTAAATAATTAGTTTTAAAAGTGTTAAAAACTTCTGAAATTAATAAGGACTTCGTATCTTAGGTGCTGATCCGACATTTGCGGCTAGTTTAACCCTTAGTTTAACTGTTATGCCACGACACACATACAGACGTACAAACATTCAAAAACTATTTTTCTGATCATGCGTAAATCGTGCTTTGTAGTTACTGCTATAAAGGCATCAGATCGATACATCAAACATGTAAAACATCGACTTTCTACGATGAATAGAATCGAATTTATCGTGAAAAGACCCTAACCCTGAATATTGACCAAGATCTACAAAAAATAAAATCAGTTTTTAGATAGAATATGATCGATATTATTACTAAGTTTGGTGACGATTGGTCAAGCGATGTAGACGCTCGTCTACACATAAACATAATGATCATTTGACTAAAACATAAGCCTTGTGTGAAGTAATTAAACAACATTTTGACGTCATTCTACAAAGTGACCAAATTCAGACCTCGTGATCGGATGCCGTTTTGTGTCATATCAAAGATAATTTCTACTTATAGCGTGGATGAGACCCTTGTAGGGTCTACTAACTCGGATTAGAATTTACCAAGTGGCGACGCCCTACTCCCCGAATCCCTTAAATGTTGACATCAATACAGACTACAGCTTCTTTTTATATCCACATCAACATTTTAATTGATTTACAGAAAACAACTATTACTTCTGCTAAGAATTGATATGAAAGTGATTACAAGTAATCGGTGAAACCATAATCCATAAATCTCTGAAATTGGGGTCATTGCACCGGATGCAATCTCGTGGCACACACAGAACATGTTCTAATTTATTCATAGATGATACTCACTCATTGCCAGGGGTGTTATAAAAGCTACAGTGTGACGCAACATTCCACAAGTCCCGAAAATTAGCGTCTAACCATCGAATACAGTTTTGTAACATATCCCGGATATAGATTCCATAGTTTGACATACAGATTCACGAGTTCGAAAAGACGCACCTGGAGAAAGTCGGAAATGATATCGGTCGAAACGTTATGAAAATAATAACCAAGATGAGAATACTTGTCTTAATAATCTGACTGATACAAATTATAAATTCTCATTTCGAAAATGTCGAAACATAAAACAGTAAATCCATTAATAAGACCATGGCAAGAACTACCACCTCGAGATAGAATGAATTGGGGAGTAGTCGTAACTAAAGATTCCTTCAAAAATAATTAAAACATTTTAAAAAATAAATAAATTAATAAAATAAATTTTAAAAATAAATTAATTAATAAAAATTTTTTTAAATAAATAAATTAATTAAACATTTTTTAAAATAAATAAATTAATAAAAAAAATTTTTTTTAAATAAATAAATTAATAAAAAATTTTTTTTAAATAAATTAATTTAAAACATTTTGAAAAATAAATAAAAAAAAAAAAAATTAAATAGAAAAGTAGAAAAAGAATGGAATTAAATAAGAGTTTTAATATTTGGATTATTCAGATTAGTTATCTTCGATTTTATTCTCACAACGTTTCGGTCGACGTAAACTCCCACCTTCTTCAGGTGCGTCTCGTCGAACTCTGGAATCTGTACGGAATTTCTAACAGAACCCTTTTTTAATCAACTGGGGTCGCTTGTTCTCGTTCCGTCAGCCATGACCGGGCAGACGTCTTAAGTAATTCGTTATTGTATTCTTATTATCGCCCACGATCCCAAAGATCCAGAACATATTCTGTTTAATCCATAGATGGGACCGTGACAGGTACTACCACTCCTCCGGATCAGAGTAGATCTGGGAGCAAATGCAACCAAACACTGACCCCCACACTCCACCAAATTTCATTCATATCTCATCACTTATAAAGTCTAAGAGCCACTTGAGGATGAAGGTTCATGAGATGTAATGATTGTCATCCGAAAGATAAGAGACACTCAATCGTGTGGCATCTGCGTCACAACTAATAACGCGAGCATTTGTTGACATTGTATTAGAAGACTTCCATGTTGTAATTTGCATGCAAGCCGCACGGAAATCACTTGTAAATAAACACTTTGAATGGAAATTTCTTCCTGGCACTAGGAACATGGAGGAACAAAAGGAAGTTTTTTCCCGTCGTGGTAACTAAGAGAGTTCTTGCTGTGAATGTCTTACAAGGAGGAACTAGAAATTAGAGATGTGTGTAGCACCTTTCATGCAAATAACGATAAAGTAAAGATGAACTTGCAGCGTTGCTTCCGTGGAAAATGAGATGTAAGGCAGAGAAGAAATCATCCCCACGAGGTTTAGACAAACCTACATAGATCCTAACCCTAACCCTAACCCTAACCCTAACGCTAACCCTTTACTGTTGTGAAGTAGTCCAACAGTAAAAAGAAGAAGTCAAGTCGAGGTTGGGTTAAGATAACAAGTGTATTAACATAAAAGGTACAAAGGTAAGGAAACTGACTGGCACTCGGCTAGATAGTTACAATACTGTCCTTTTTCTCCCTGGTGATTGTCTACTAGCACTATTTATAGTGAGAACCGGTGTAGTTTCTCTTCTGTTAGAACATCCGGTGTAACACTTACCCAGACGGCTCCCATATTGGCATTCTGACAGAGAAATAAGTAAAAGGACGATAAATGAAACAGACTATCATGTGACTATTTTATAATTCGTCCAAAATAAGTTTATAAAGCAGAAAGCGAATATATTCTTCTGTAAATCATGAAATCGTCCTTTAAGGCAATCCGAAAAAGAGCGACTAAATTTGTTTATAAAAAATAAGTCTATAAATAATTCTTTAGAGAAACTTGACATAGCGCTGTAAAAACTATACACACAATCTCATTCTTTATAGAGTTAGAGTTAGGGTTATATGTTTATGTATTTGTATGTACAGGATCCTAAAATAATTAACCGATTATTCGGAATTTTGGAACACAGATGTTGGGCAGAAGGGGTCCAAATGTAAGGTATATTAGATGAATCTAATTTCATGTGAAGAGCCTTAGAAATAAAGTGGAATCCCATTCGTGAAATATCAGATAACTCCGATTTTTGTTAAATTTTAACACAAGGTATTATATATAATTTAATAAATATCCCCAAATCTCAGTTTCTTTGGATAATTTAAAAGGGTTTTAGGGGCATGAAATAGACACAAGTTACCATTTGAAAATTCTAATAAATAAGATTTGTATTGAGTTTTATACATAGTCATTAAACACCAGCCAAACAAAATTCCCTGAATTTCAGTTTCTTCTTAATACCCCTTAAGCTTAAGCCTTAAATTTGAGGCATTTTCGAGAATCAAAATCATGTAAAGGATTTTTATCAAAATTCGTATGAGGATTCAAGACATAAACTTTAGTACACCATATGTTGATTATAAGATTCGTAAGGAGACATAAAAGTGGTTCAAACTGTTCTGTTCGAAGAATTAATTTTACCCGCCCTGGAACGGGTGTTTTTCTAGTTGTTAGATTAATCACGGAGAAGAGTATTCTACAAACCATCGGACGTTTAACTATGTATATATTTGTTTTTTTTATAGAAACCGGGTTGTCATGACAATATTAATATATAGACTCAATTTCAATGAACCTTCCATTACAAAAAAGCTAAAAGACCAGATTAGTTGCCTGTTGTCTGTAAATCTCCAACTTGTGAAAGGATGCCAAGGAAAAATTGATATTTTTACCTCGAACGTTGTGTTGATAATGCACTGGCATCCCCAAAATGAAAACTAATTTTAGGTCATATGGTACCCTCGTGAGGAGGCAGATGAATCATAATCCGCACCAACGCCTTCAAATATTTTATGTAATTTTAAAACATTGCTCGACGTCTAGAATGTCTTCCTTCCAGGCAGTACCTCCCTCATTATCCAAATAGGGCTGGCACGTTTTTTCCAGTCACATATAAAACACGTTAATACGTGGGGGCATGCTAAATAGTCTATTGTAATTTTTTGAAATGACGATCAATACTGTTGAGATTCTTGATAAGGTTTTTGTAATAGGAGGAGGAGGAGGAGGAGGAGGGGGAAAGGGTGGAGTAATAGTAGTAGGATGTTCTCTTGAAGACATACACCGGCAATGTCAAGGGTGCTTCATCTTGTCATTTTCTTGAATATTTTTGGAACCTATATGTGACCAATATAAGGATACAACAAATTCTTTGGGCGTATTTCTTTTTCTAGTTTTGTAAAACGAAATAAGAAAAGAATAGAAAAAAAATGATCTCCGCGGTGTTTATCTTAAAAAGATGTGGCAAGGACGATAAAAATGCTATTTCTTGACATGTTAATTGCGGAAAGAATATTCCAATAAATCTCACCAAAGAAACAAACAGACGAACTCGGGCATCCACAAGGAATCGGGTGATTTTGGTGGAATGTGATAGCGAACAGAGGGTACTCGCTTTTAGACAGACAGACTTAAACATACGCAAGAATAAAGAAAATTCGAACACTTAAGCACTGGAATGACGAAAACATCCGGGCAGTCATTTTGAAACCAGATCCAAGACATTCTGACATGACTATGCGGACAAACAGATGTATACATATATATATATATATATATATATATATATATATATATATATATATATATATATATACTAGTAAAATACCCGTCGCATGAAAGGTATAATCTATAAATATAACATTAGTTTCAAATGTTGATGTTTTTCTTTCTTTAGGAAGTACAGTACGGTTTTGGTGGCACCCCTTAAATGGTAAGTTTACAAAAAAATAAATAATGTGCTCACGTTACTAAACCTGTTTTCTAGAATATATACTAAGCAAATACTTATTACTGACTGTTACGATGCTTTTTAAAATTGTATTACTCAAAATGGATGTAGAGAAATCAGTTTTTTCTATTAATTTTTTTTATCTAACTTATTTTTCAAGTTTTTTAAGGAAGGTGTGAGTTCAGATAGGCTCAACTCTAAATAGTAACATTTACAAAACTGTACCTATGTTAATTACAACGTTGCTGAAGGAATATATTACAAAATTCATGATGATCGGTTTATTAGTTCAGTTGTTTATACTATACAAGGAAATATATATATACACCTCTTAATTGTATATATATAAATATATACATACACTTAACTTCATATATATTCACCCCCTCAATGTTCAAATTCACAAAACGATAATGTGCCCATTTTACTCAGCGTGTTGTCTACAATATATATATATATATATACACATATGTATATATATATATATATATATATATATATATATATATATATATATATATATATATATATATTATAACTAAATATTAAATCATATTTACCGAAAAACGACGTCGTTTCGAGATGATTGCGCTGTTCAGTGTAGAAAGCGGTGATTTCAGACGGGCATGAAGTGTGAACTAAATTCACAGATCCACCTTCGGGTCTGCATGCTTTCACCCTTTAAATTTAAAGTAT
>OY744530.1:109919560-109964560 GCA_963556195.1 Sepiola atlantica | reverse complement strand
ATTACAACAAAATTAAAATAAAAGAAAAAGAAATATAATCTACTATACCCCGCGCTATAACCAGATGCTAAAAACTAAACTGGGCAAAAAATTCCTAAATCTGATTGAAAAACACTTCCCCGTAATCAATCCCGTGCATAAAATATTCAATAAAAATAACCTAATACTGTCCTACAGCTGCTGCGAAAACCTAGAAACGATAATTAAGGCACACAATAACAAAATACTAAAAGAGAACAAAAGAGAGGAAAAAATAACAAATTACATAAAAAAGTGGAAAATATTACAAAAATAACACTAAGAAAAGATGTAACTGCATAAATCGTACACTTTGTCCACTACAAAATAAATGCCTAACAAAAAGTATTGTATACCAAGCAACAATCTTTGCCAGGGAAAGACCTAATAACAAGAAATACTACGTGTGCATGCTCTCCTAGATTTTAAACCGAGATATTATGACCACAAAAGCACATTTAAAAACAGAGAACGCCGAATTAAAACAGCACTAGTAAACCACTATTGGGAGCTCAACGAAAATGGACGCTCACCAATAATTGAATGGAAAATAATACAACAGACCAGTACATGTAGAAATTAAGCCGACCCGTGTAGATTATACCTGAATGAAAAATTTGAAATCCTAAACTTTAAAGTTCCTCGAAATCTATTAAAGTGTCTAAGTGAGATAGCAAATTGTTGCTTACACATAAACAAATTTACCTTAGGCTAACGATAAATAAATAAATATATAAATACGCAAATAAGTAAAACAAAAAACTAAACAAAAACGTAACAATTTAAAAATTCAAACCTGAAACAGAAATACAAGGAACCACGTGTTAAAATAAATTCACCCATTATACAGACAAATCAATGTATTAATATTTCACGTTAAACAGATAAAAAGTTACTATCAGGCAATTAAACGTTCCGGAATAAGGTAATCTAAAATCTTCGAAAGAAAAACTTTCATTATCAAAAGACCAAAAATTAAAGGCCGAGTGGTCGAAAAAACCGAGATCGACTGATGGGATCAACTGTTGACAAAATACAACAGAGAATAAAGAATAGGTACGCAGAAAATGTTAATTATTACTATCATAATTTAGTTATATAAATATTCAACTAAAGTTATCATCTTTGTTTATTTATATACTAATTATTATAATTTTATAATTTTTATTTTATTTGATTTATGAACTTTCTCCTTATTTTTTTAATTCTAATTTTACATTTTTTTTAGATTTAAATGTGTGGGCCGTTATGGAAATACGAACGGTCAAGGGGAGATAACTTAGTAAATAAAATATGGTTATAATTAAAGCTTGAAAATTGAAATCAATTGTGGAAAGAATCAACGTCATGAGAGTAAGAAGAAACCGTTGGGAAGGGGTGGGTGGAATTAAGAAATTAAAAATATACACACATATATACATATAAAGTGTACATTTCTCAATACATATTTATTTTAATATTTAATTTTAATATTCCTAGAATAAATATGTTTACATTTATTTCATTTATTTATTAATTTATTTTTTGTAATTATTATTTATTTATTTACTTTTCTATTAAATTCTAAACTTTAATTTGGGGATTATAAATGTATACACATACACACACATACACACACATACACACATGCATCCATATATATACATATATACATATAAATAAATAAATAAATATATATATATATATATATATATATATATATATATATACATATACAAATATATATATGCAAGGCCTACATACATATACATAAAGTGCATATTACTCCATTCTTGTTTAAATTTATGTTTATCTTTATAATGTTTTACTTTTTAATATGTAACTATGTAACAATTAAGTCAAAATTAAACACAGGATAAAAGGCATTGAGGTGTAGGGTGGATGGTGCTGGGCAAATAAAAGGCAAGGAGGCTGGAGGTGGGAGTGTAACAATGTAAGAATCGGAGGATGAATGGGGAAGACAACTCATATCTGTTATTCAAAGTTGGATGATATTTCGAGATTAGAATTGATTCCGAAATTCGAAGCTGACCGACATTGTGGACAGAGTTGCGAATGCGGACACTAATAGAGCGATGTGTGTTACCGCATGATATTAAGAGTTTGTGGAAGGAGGAAATGTGGGTGTTAAGATGTTCTTTAATGCGTTGGTTTAGAGGCCTGACGGTGCTACCGATGTAGAACCTCTGACACTTAGCGTATTGCAGGTTGTACACCGTATAAGTGCGGAAGCAGAGCCCAGAGTTTAAAATGGGGCAATTAGCTTGAGAGCAGGGGTTCACTAGCGACCGTATCAGCGACCGTATCACTTCCGCTATCCGCAATGCCATACGTAGTGAGAACCTTGACATACAACTCTCCCACACAGGCACTTCTCTCCGACAACATTTGTCCAAAAAAAGCCACTACACCCCGGACCGTAAACTAAATAAAACATGTTATACCATAGCTCTAGCATTGCACTATTGAGCTATAAAACTACTAATTTTATTAAAACTTTACATTTGAAATCTCAAAATTATTTAATGTAAATAGAAATACATACCTTGATACATACATACATACATACATTCATACATACATACATACATACATACACATACACACACATATATATATATATATATATAGAGAGAGAGAGAGAGAGAGAGAGAGAGAGAGAGAAAGAGAGAGAGAAAAGACTTTGTGTGGACTAATTTGAACGTAAAGAAAAGAGTAAAGGCTGCACAAAGTTAAAATGTCCATTTGTTTCAATTTTATGAATTTTTTTTTAAAGAGCTCAAAATATTAACATCTTAATTTTGATGACACCTATAATTTTACATCCATTAATTCCTTTTATAAAGATTATTATTATTTGTGAAATGTGAAAGAAATTAATTATTTTAATCCAAGAAACATACATTTAATATATTTCAAAATTTTATTCAGCTTCTTTTCGTGAACTTTGCTGTGTGTGACTATTTATCTTACTATTATTTCCCTCCTGACCTGGAATCTTTCATCTGTTGTATTTAAATGCATAGAAGATTTAATTACACCCAATTTTGACTTCAATTTCGAGTCAACTCTTAGGGGAAAAAAGACAAACATCTTGCAACCACATAACAACCAAACATCCCTTGATTGAATACCACTTCCTTAAACGAATGCACAAACGTAACGGGTAAGACGACTTCTAAAACCGCTTCAGCTATCACTACTGCAACTGCGACTACTTTTATTGTTTCTAGTATTGGATGGTAAAGCTAGGCGATCAAAAGCGCTGATTGGTCGAGCTAGATAACCTGCTTACTTAGGATTAAACTGGAAGGTTACGGTGGTTTAATAGATTATGGCGCGAACTCACAGTGTTGGTGTCTTCTGTTCAGTTCCATAGCACGATTTTCACTTATAGATGTTGCCAGTCCTCACGTGGTCTTTCCTGTAAGTACCTGATTCTAGAAGTAATTTAGGCAAACTCATGCCAACACCAGGTTGTCAAAAAGTCGTATTTATAATTGATACGAATTTACTGTTTTAGGGTTAAATGGTTTGAATAATAACAACGATAAACGTAAGTAAAATGTAATCCGGTAATGAATTTAAAGCAACTTTTCTTCGACGACACCGCAACAAACAATCTCAATCTTCATCTCAATGTTCATTCTCTGAGATCACTAACACAACTACTGTGTTCCCAATACGTTCGTTCCTTCTTACAACGGTTGCTCTATTTGTTCTCAGCCTTTTGGCCAAGATCAAAGTGTAGTATCTGTTCCGATGGATACTGCATCCCATAGACTGGTATTGTCTCGGCCTTCGGGGCTTGATTTACGCCTGTCTATGGTTCTGTCCTGTGCAGTTCTAGGAAGTCCACCTTCCCAGGCTTTGCCTTCCCTCTTTGGGGAGGAGTAAGTTTATTGCTTACTGCCTGATGCGCCCTTACCGGGGAATGCCGACGGGGCTGCCCAGGACATTTTTTAATGGCCAGAGTGCTCACCTTCTCGAGCGCTGGCTTTTCAAGTCCCACTTTCCCGACCCGACCTTGGGTCACATCTTACTTGTGGGAGTAGGATAAAAACTGGCCTTGTGCCTAACTCCCGGAGAGGAGTAAATCAATACAACGGTTGCTCTATTCGTTCTCAGCCTTTTGGCCAAGATCAAAGTGTAGTATATGTTCCGATGGATACTGCATCCCATAGACTGGTATTGTCTCGGCCTTCGGGGCTTGATTTACGCCTGTCTATGGTTCTGTCCTGTGCCGTTCTAGGAAGTCCACCTTCCCAGGCTTTGCCTTCCCTCTTTGGGGAGGAGTAAGTTTATTGCTTACTGCCTGATGCGCCCTTACCGGGGAATGCCGACGGGGCTGCCCAGGCAATTTTGAATGGTCAGAGTTCTCACCTTCTCGGGCGCTGGCTTTTCCATCCCCACTTTCCCGATCCGACATTGAGTCACATATCACTTGTGGGAGTAAGATAAAACTGGCTTTGTGCCTAACCTCCTGGAGAGGAGGTAAATAAATATTCATATGCAAATGAATGCCACCTATTAAAATTCTGCTACAAACTATTTTTTCCTCTACAGTAAGTATTTTTTCCTTTGTATCATGAACCACATGCCTTCCACATCATCACATTTCACATCACATCATCCCGTGCCCAAAATCAACACATCACGTTCTCTCTGCGTTCTTTGCATTGCAACCGCCTCATCTTCATTGTCTTCATGCCTGATGCTTACATCTCCATCATCAACATGAACCACGCGCTTTAAATTTTAAATGTGCCGTGGCATCACATCAACGCTTAATTATTTGCAGTCCCAATTTCACCAGGAGTATGTATACTCGAGGCAAGACCGATCGATTGACATCGAACGCCATTCTTGACTACCTCTTGAACTTCCTCCAGTTTTATAAGTAAATCAACGTTTCGCACCAAATACAATGTTCTATCCACTCCCATGTTGGGCATGCCATGAAACTCTTCTTGTTCTCCGATTGCTAAAGAGCATATCGAGACTTCGTCATTCAAAACTAACCACTGTTTGTTTATTCGGGTTAGTGCATTTGCCTTGTTTCTTACTGAAAGGAACAAACACTGCCTTTATTCACAGTCCAAATTCGGATATACACTCACTAACTATTCCCAATCTACGCTTTAAAATCATCCTTCCAGCATCTTTGTTTCGTATTCTTCCGCTCTCCTCCACTGTAGAGTTTATCCAACTACGTACTATGGCTAAATAGTCCGGATTTTGATCTTTCACAATCCTCATATTATGCAGAACAGCTTCTAATTCGATCATGTAAATGTGATTATAGTCATTCTTTTCTCAAAGCCATGCTGCATCTTCCGCCACCAAACATTCAATCTCCACAACCATGCTTGTTGCAATACTGTTTGCATCACACCACATTACTTCTATTTTTGTTTCAGGTATGTGTCAAGCTCAAGTAACAGGGTCCTTATTTCTACATCAGCTAGAATCTCTTGTATTACTTTGACAGTCAACACTTCGCTCCAAGTCTACTTAACTTGCTATTCTATTCGCATAACTGCATGCCAGTTTCACCCATGCAGCAACTAGATAGTGTCCCAACAACTTGCCGAAGATAGAGAACAATTGCCGTATACTTATGTCTTCTGTCATTACCGAGATCTCGTTGCCCTTTTTGAACATCAGCTCACCCATCTTTCCTTTCCTTAGCTTAAGGCCTAGTACCGCTCTTCCATCCATGGATTATGGCGTCGTTGTTGTGATCCCAAATCCCTTAAGATCGTCCACAACAACCTTTTTCATATCTCCCATTATGTCATCAATCTATGAATCAGTGACCTCTTTGGTCTTATGTCCTTTCATTAACACATTCTTTAGTACGGCTGCCATAATATTTGATGCAACATTAAGTTCTAATCCGAACCATGTCGGGAAGTAAGTTCTTCCTTTATAAAAGACCAGCTGGTACTGCTATAGTTCCTTTGCCATATGCATCTAAAAGTAGGAAAACTTAAGGTCCACAATTGAAATGTCTACTGCTAACCACATTCACTTTCACTTTCACTTTCACATCTTTTATTAGCACACCTTTATTATGTCGCTCCCCGTATGACATGCTACAAAACTGTTCAATTCCCGAATCTATAATACTGGTCTGAATTTACCTTGTGTTGCCTGTAATTCTGCCATCAATTGTAACACATCTTCTCTTTAACTTTTTCTTGGTAATAGAATACTCTCCGCTCTCCATCTTTCCACCTACTTCTCAAACTCTGAGAGTTGTTTCACTCTCCAGGGAATTCTTCTAATACTTTACTGTGTTCTGTAACACTGGATGCTCTCCCATCCATTTCTATCTCGCTGTCTATTTCTCTCCCTCAAAATATGCTCAAAGTCTTTGTCTTTGATTTTGCAAACGTTCGGTTGATGAGCAGCTACGGCACAATGTATGTTTCTAAACTTCACCTCAGTTTATTTTATAGTCATATTATAGTCTTATATCATTGATTACATCCATTCCAATCATAACGTCGATCTCGTAAATCATGTGATCAATTATTATCACTTCCACTTTCATTCGTACTCCACATATTTTAATTTCCACTTGGTGGGCTCCCTTACATTTTAAATCTCTTCCATCAACCGTTTTCACAGTGCCACTCCAGTCTTTATTAACAATTTATGGATCAAAAGAAGGGGTTACTGAAACATACGGCGAATAGATAACAGTAATTGGGAATCATACTCCTAAATTATAACTTCAAGATGAAGTATTACCCACCTTTAAAATTCAGACCAGCGGACGAACTGTCTGGATTAATACCACGATAATTGCCTCTCTACGAACAGAAGTTAAAGTGAAAAACACGTTGTGTACTATCGTAAGAAAACTTCCAGTGACACTTGAAGAGATAAAGACAAAAGAGATTAACATTGACTTTATCAAAAAATATTAAAAACGGGCATAATTTAAAAGAACAAAAAAATTCTGGAAGCATATTCCATCTGCGACGATGTAGTCATGTACGGTGATCTGGTTGTCATTCCAGAAACGTATTCTCGAAGAGTTTCATGTTGGGCATCCAGGCATATCACAGATGAAATGTCTTATGTGAAGTTACGTCTACTGGCGAACATGGATCGAGAAATCGAGAATACAGTTAAATTATTTAAAGCATGTACGTTAGGAACAAAAAACGGCTTACATTAATTCAATGACCGTAGTCGAGACGCCATATTGACTTTCGTGAGCCATCGAACGGGTTCTATTATCTGGTTATAGTGGACGCTGTACTAAATGGCCAGAGATACTTAAGTGTAAAAAACCAACGACAGAAACAGTAATTGGGTTTCTACATGAATTGTTCGCTCGTTTCGTAGTCGTGAATTGTGTAGTATTTGATAACGGTACTCGATTCACGTCGAGTGAATTCAAAAGTCGTTTTTGTCAGTCGTTTTTAGTGGAACACCTCACAATCGCGCCGTATCATGCAAGATTCAACGGTCTAGCGGAATGATTTGTCGATAATTTTGAAAGAGCGTTAAATGATAAAGAGGGTACTCCCACGGAGAAAGCTATACATGATTTTCTACAAGTGTATATAATGACCCTGAATGATAACGTCATATCTTGCATGCCACCAGAGGAAGCTATGTTCGCAAGAAAGATCAAGACGATTTTCGACAGATTGTTACCGACTCATTAGAAAGAGGAACAGAAAATACATGTCAAAAGAGACGTTTTAAAATTTGAGAAAAGGTTATTTTCCGAAGGTTTAAGAACAACAAATCATTTCTGGAAGTCGGGATTGCAGATAAACGGATTGGAAATATGCTCTATATAGTGAAATGGCCAAAATCCACACACGATACATTTAAACCAAACGATATTTCGGTGCTGTAGTGGAAAATACTAGAGAAGAAGAATTGGTGAACGTCGTGTTTGACAGGTTCGAATTACCATCTCGTACCAAACAAAACGAGAAAAATAAAACAACACATCTTCACTTTTGTAAGTGGAATTTCAGAACAATGTGCCCTGACCCTCTCTAACAGTCTAACACTGGTCAATGACTTCATAAAAATGCTATCGTCGACCGGGATCTCGCAAGGCTCAAGATCGACGTAGCTGAACTACAAGAAACAAGACTCGCATCAAGTGGCAGCATCAGAGAAGAAAACTATACATTTCTGGCATGGCAAGGCATCTGAGGAACCAAGACTGAATGGCGTTTGATTCGCAGTGAAGAATTTTCTACTCACCTGATGTTGTCCCTCCGCCTGCCAGCCTCTTCGGCTCAGTGGACACTTTGAGCGTTCATGGTACCACGCTCTGTTCTCTAGCCGAAGCCAAGGATCAGTTTTATGAGGATCCTGACACTACCATGAAAGTCATCCCAATCACAAAATTATTTTATCTGCTCTTAACGTTAATGCACGAGTGTGTTCCGACCATGACTCTAAGCTAACTGCACCGGCCATTTAGGCGTCGGAAAGCTGAACGAAAACCGACAGAGACTCCGTGCATTATGCTCTTACAGCAACCGTTGCATAACCAACACATTCTTTGCAACCAAGTTGCATCATTGAGTATCCTGGCGACACCCCAGTGGTGACTGTGACATGGACCACTCCGCGATAGGCAGTAAAGTCCATCTCTACTATAAGTGAATCTATCTAACCAAATAGAAAATCCCTCGTTTCATTAACACCAGCAGGACGGCAATACCCGAGTGCTTCGCTAACACCATCGAAGACACCCTCAAAGACTGCCCTGCTGGCAATGATTAAGAGATGTTGGTTCACATCAATTATGCCATCTACAACCCCGCAGTGAACATAGTAAGTAAGAGAGAAGACAACATTGCTAAATTTGAGCCAGCAATCAATGCCAAATGGAGAAACCCTCGTCAACGAGAAGAGAAAGCCTGCTGAGAAGACAGTTGCTGCACTCGGGAATGCCAGGAATACTACTCAACGGATTGTTCGGCGCTACGCCAATAACTACTAGTCAAACATTTGTGAGATTCTTCAGCTCTTTGATGACTTTGGCTACATTCGTGGCACATACGATGGTTTGAAGAAGGCATTTAGCCCAAGCATGAAAAAGATCGTACCCCCGAGATCAACTGATGTTGACATCATATTAGACACCACCAGGCAGATAGAGATGTGAGATGAACTAGGTAGAGAACGTTACGGATGCGGCCACCGAAAGTCCTATAAGCGTACATGTTAAATAAGAGGTAGATCCCCATGTAGCAGAACTAAGCATGGTCATTGACACCCTCACCTGCTGCAAAGTTCCAGGAAAAGATAGCATCATACCTGAAGTCATCAAGGTGATAAGAAGGCAATCCTGCTCCACTACCACAACCAGCTGCTGCAGTAATTCTGGAAAAAAGAAACAGTGCACTTAATAGATACGTGAAACAAGCATCATCACTCTGTACACGAATAAGGGCAACTGCAATAACTAACGTTGGAAGATACCGCCTCAGTGTTGTTCTTAACAGGTTGCAGTTCCTAAGCCCAACATAGCTTCAGAATAAAATCTTCTCCATATGGCAGCTCCAGGAAAGATGCCACGAACAGAAACAACCGCTGTACATTGCTTCCACCGACCACAGCAAAGCCTTTGACCTTTCAACAGGAAAAAAACTCTTCTCTCTGCAGTTGAAGATTGTATGTCCCCACAGGCTCCTTACAATGAACACGTTTTTTTTCATGAGGGCATGCAGTACGACGGCTCTTCCTCGAACCATTTCTCAACCAAAAGCAAGATGAAACAGAGGTGCGCCCCCCTCCCTGGCGCTCTTTTTCATTATATTATCTTTGCTATTATATTTACTTCTTTAGTGTGCATTCATACCAATTTCTGGCTCTTTTAATGACTTTGCATTTATAAACTGCTAAACATTAGGTATTTGTCTCGTAATCGATATTCATTTCTACAATTAGTTTGGGGTGCAAATTGGTAGTAAGAATAGTTATTTTATACGTCAACATTTACATTCTTTGAGTATGATAGTTTTGCGGTGTTATTATTAACAATTGTTTCTAATGTATTATAGATATTTTTTAAAAATTATCTGATACAAATCTGTATGAATTTATTTAGAATGTACTTACAGTATGGTGGACGAAACTATATCGAATTTCATCGTCTATTCTTGTTGTCACTATACTTTAGTTATTCGTGTTATTCGTGTTAATTAGTGATGTTAGAGTTAATGTGTGTTTACAATCTAGGTAGGCAAATGATATGTTTAATTTTTGTTCATTTTTACCCTTCTACATAATTTTTTATTATTGATACATTTTTTGATTTCTGTGTTTCCATTGACCATATATAATATGATATAAGCTGATGGTGTACTTTATTTTCAGATCTTTTGTCTATAGTACTCTTAGATGCATTGTAATAAATTTAATTTATTTTTTATATCCAGCTCTTTTTACTGATTCGTGATTTCATGTCTGTCAATTAGAAGATAGTTTTTGGATTATTATGAAATGTTTGGAATTAGTGCAATTTTCATAGACTGTGGATGGTTAGATTTTATATAGAGTATGATGAGGTTAACAGTTTTTTAATTAATAATCCAGCAGAATAAAAATTATTTATATTTATAGTTATTTTGAGTTCTAGTTTTTTAAGGAAAAATAGGGAACCTTTCTTTGTCGAAATCTTTATTATAACAATTAACCAAGAATAGCGGATGATCCCTATATAATACTCCCAGCATCCCAGATATATCTTTGTAACTGTTAGAAAATGTAGAGTGTAACGAAATCAGTAACACGTGCAAGAGTTGGACCCACCATAATAACACTCATGTTATGTTCTTTATTTTTTTCTAGTCTATATTTTATTTTCATCGTTGATTATTGTCTTTCTCGCTAGCTTAATTATATCTATTTCTAATTTTATCAACTTTTTATCTATATATTTAGAGAGATATAGATAGATAGATAGATAGATAGATAGATAGAGAGAGAGAGAGAGAGAGAGAGAGAGAGCTTTGCTTAATAATGATGGGGTAATTGAATATGAAATTATGTCAAACATTATAATTTTCTGGTTATTACTTTACGGTAATTCCTTTAACTATTTCAATACACCTGCAGATGATGTCTATAAGTTATGGCATGCTTTCTTTCTGATCTTAGTTAGTATTCTGTCTAACATTATTTTCCTGATGATTCTCATGTTATACACTGAACTGGAAATTAATCTGATGCTAGGGTTATTGTTGAAAAAAAAACGGATTATCCGGACTACTGTACTCATCTTGGATTTTATTCTTATAGCGTGTCGGTAGATCTGTTGGATAATGGCCCTATGGGAATGGACGTATCTGTTGGAAATCGTTGGTTTGACTTGCGCGAGTAAACGCGGGTGCAGTCGAGTGCAGAATAGGGCTTGTTCTCACTGTCAGAGCTAACAGACGTGACATGGTTACCGTGTGACGAGGCCTCCAGATTAAGGGTCAGTCTGCACCTGCGAGAGGCTCTGTGACGTCACTCGTTCTCGCGAGAAACAGGAGGTGCGATTCACGATGTAAAAATAAGGAAAATATTTCCCTTAAGGGAATACAAGCGAGAGAAATCCTTTCCCCCTCTCTATGAATGGTTAATAAAACATTGTTAACCAACTACGATAAAGTAGTTATTTGCTCTCTCCCTCTCTCACGACGTCGTGAATCACCCCCACTTGAAATAACAACGCTTGTAATAAAATGAATTAAATTTAAAAGAAGAGTTTGTCTTCGGAGTGCGTCATGCGGCTTTTGTTGCAGACACGGACGGCGTGGTTCACGGCAGGAAGGAAGGAATAAAGAATTCATGCACTAGACGACACACCACCCTCTACAACAGAGAGAGAACATTAAGGTATGCAACAGATGTTACCTCCAATCTTCTTCAGGTGCGTCTTGCTGTAATCAAAAATAGTTCAGTCGAACTCGAGGATCTGTATATAATTTTGAAAGGAACTTTTTATTTGATCCACGGGAGTAATTTGGTCGCGTCCTTCAGTCATGACCGCGCAGTAACTCGTAATTGTATTCTTATTATCGCCTGTACTGAGGATTGAAACTTCGAATTCAAGAAGATAGTCACTTAGAACTGATTATACCAATCACTTTTATCTGTTGCGCCACATGACCGTGCGGTCCGCAGAGATTTCTGAGTTTGACTAAACGCACCTGAAAAGATTTGGAGGTTCCATCGACAGAAACCTTGTGAGAATAACATTCAATATGAGAACAGTAATCCGAATAATCCAAATAATACAAGCATTCCTTTTTTCCTTGTTGGTTGTTCTTTCTATTGTTTATTGTATCCCTTTACCAAGAACACAACAATTATAGAATTACGTATGAATCTGAAAATATAAAACTAAAACAAAAATGGTATTCCAAACTGAACCGAATAGATAGTATGACTGATCGACTCGAGAGTTAATCTAAAATATTTGAAATTATCACTTTTTTACTATACTTAATATACAAATGTTATCATTGTAATAATGTGCACAATAGATGTGAGGTTTTGGAAAGAGACTCTGTTTATGAACATTCCGGCTGACGCTAGATAAAGTGAGGAAAGTTTTTACACTTCAGGTAGAAATCGAGTTTGAAATGGTGTCAGATACATAAAAAAATAATGTCAGGACAACCCAGCCCCAATAAAACTAAGCAATCCATAAAACGTCTCAATTTTAAATTCCGGTGAAATAAAGCGATTTAATAGTTCAATGTATCGTTACCAAATTGTGAACGTAGGCCAATTCCCAATAGAGAATCACATACGCAAGTACATATGAATGCTAAGACTAAACCCAACTCATAATTATTTTTTCCATCGACAATTTACATATACACTTAACATTCTTTATTTCAGTAAACTTAGTAATATGCATATATATATATATATATATATATATATATATATATATATATATATATATATATATATATATATATATATATATATATATTTATATATACAAGCAGAATACATCAGTACAGATGCATACACATTTCTATTTACACATCACATCAACATAGGGATATATATATATATATATATATATATATATATATATATATATATATATATGTGTTTATATAGTAAAAAAGAAGTGTGGTAAATTAAATACCATCAAAGCTTGTTATAGATGCAATATTTATTTTATAAAAAAGAAAAGACAAAATCGAAAACGATTTTTTTCCTTTTTTTATAAACTAACATTATGTATGTAGTTTATAGTTATACAGATATTTCGCTAATAAAATTAGCCTCATCAGTGTGGTTGAAATTCCGATGTAATTGGAAAGTCAGCTTCTGTTGGTGTGAGCCGGCGAATGAGATATTGTTGTTTTCTCTCTCGTATGAAATCACGCAAGCACGTGGACGGTTATAGTTTTAAAGGTCCATACTTTTTTTTTATAAGCATCCGTTTGAAATTTAGTAAAAAAGAAGTGTGGTAAATTAAATACCATCAAAGCTGGTTATAGATGCAATATTTATTTTATAAAAAGAAAAGACAAAATCGAAAACGATTTTTTTGCCTTTTTTTATAAACTAACATTATGTATGTAGTTTATAGTTATACAGATATTTCGCTAATAAAATTAGCCTCATCAGTGTGGTTGAAATTCCGATATTATTGGTTTAATATGTGCATACATGTTTCAGCTGCGATTTATTTCGAGGAACAGCTTTCTCAGACCATTGGAAAAAAGTTCTGAAGAAGCTTTCTCTCGAAGGAGATCGCAGCTGAAACATGTATGCACATATGTAACCAATAATGATTTTACTAATTAAAACTTGTACTACAAAACAGCTCTACTTGTTATTGAGAACTATTTGTAAACACTGGAGTTTAATTGGATTAACATCTAGGAAACAACAATAATACATGTACTATATATATATATATATATATATATATATATATATATATATATATATATATATATAAAAGGAAATGGTAGTTCCCTTGAAGCATTGCTAGTAAACAAGTAAATATGAAGGTGAGAATTCCGAGGCAGGAGCAATGCAATGTTGAAAACCGGAAGGCGGAATAGGAATCAAGAAAAATAAATCCCAAGTGATACATTATCTATAGTATTCATATTAGTGGTATTGTTGATATTAGTTCTATTTCTGAAATCTCTATGCGTTGCGTCATATTGGGTGTAATAATATTGCGGGGTTGGTTTTTGTGTGTATGGTGTTCCTGTCTTATAAGAGTAGCTTGAGTTAAGCAGGGCATTATTATAAAATTAGAGTTTTTGGTCAAATGTTAATTTGTTTGCTGATAGCTTAGACATTCTATTTGAGACGGAAGGGACTATTGATTTCATGATAGATTCAGGGTGGTTGAGATGTTCATGTACATAGAATAGAGTCAGGTTTGGTTTGTGGTAGGGGGTAGGATCCAGAGTTTAGGTTTAGTGTAACGTCAAGGAAGTTGGATGTTTTATTCCTTGGATCAATGGTTATTGAGAGGCCGAAATTATTAAAGAATGTGTGTAATTGGTCAATAGTTTTGTTGTAACTTTTAGGTCTTTTTTTTAAACAAAAAGGGCATCATCTCTGTACAAGCCCCCTGGATATTTTTGAATTCATGCCTGAGCTCATGTAGGAGGAAAAATCCTACTAAATTTATAACTTGGGCAGAGTCAGATAACCCCATAACGATGTCGTAATTGTTAGGTCTTTCCTGAACCAGTATTTATTGTCAAAAGCAAAGTATGGATCTTCTAACTAGAAATATTAAATTGATTTCTATATCAGTGAGGTCAGCGTTATTTTTGCTAAAATTAGTGCTTCATTAAGAAGGATTGGAGATATCGATTGGTAGAAGTTATTTATGTCAAAGGTGATGGAATTTAATCTAGATTTATCCTTAAGGTTATGAAATCAATTAATTACAGCGTCAGACGATTGCCACAGTGAGAAGAACATTTTTTTCTTAATGTATGGTATAATTCACTCTAAGATCTTTTCACTAATAATCCCCATATCTGATTTAGAAGAGCAAATTAACCTAATTGAAGGATTGTCATGGAAGTTACTTTTCTAGTCTTTAAGGGAAAATCTTGGCGTGGCCGGGGTAACTATTTCAGCGTGATTAATAATTTTCAAGGAGGTTAGCAGGGATTAAGCCACTTTGTTTATATTATCCAAAGTTTTGGGTAGGGTGATTTTGTATCATTTGTTAAGTTTTTTATAAATTAAATTTCTGTATGGGTTGTAATCAAGTTTTAAATTGTTTTCTATTTTATCCGCTGGAACGATTATGTTAGGTTGTGTTTGTACTTTTTTAGCAAATTTGTTAATTTTCTTTACAATCTGGTTCTAGAGATGTTTACGTTTTTTAAATTCAATTTTTCCTCGCGAGATTGAATAATAGATCTTCGAATTCTTCTAAATAGTCATTCTGTTTATGAAAGGATATATTTTCCAAGCCATATTGAGCATCGGTTATTCTTTCTATTTTTTATGTTCTTTAGATGCATTCAGAGGGAGATGGGATTCTTGTTGAGATATGTCTCTTTTATTTGGTGATTTTTGGTAGATGTGTTTACATTTAAGTCGGGGTGGGAAGCTTTCCATCTCACATTTATCATTAATGTCTTCAACGCTTGGGTAAGCTTGCATCTGTAATTTTCTTGAGAGGGGATGGGAATGTTTTTAGCGAGGAGTGGTAGAAACTCCTTGCTGAACATATCAGGATAAATAGAGGGAGCTCAACCTTACGGAAGCTTAAATAATATTAATATCAAATTAAAGATAAGCGATGTATCGTTTAATAATAATCTATCGTGATAATATCAAGCTTAATATATTTTTACACCCTCTATTTTTAAAACATCTATTTCCACTATAACCGCTGTTTTGTTTTTGACGGTGACTACCCTAACTTTAAGCTTTGCTCTCAACTAAAAGTTCTTTATCTTATTCGGGTGGAAAAATATATTTCGGCGAGACACAACGTCCGTTAAAGAAACGAATATATGAACATAATCGTGCCATAAAAAACGGCGATACCTCAAATGCACTCTGCACTCATATGATCTCTTCCGGCCACCACTTCAATACCCTTGAGGCAATCCCTATCAAACATATTCATGACACCAAACTTCGACGTCTCACAGAATCCTGTCTGATCCTATGTCATAAGAACACCATTGCCCAAAGACAAGGTTTCTATAATATTGCTTTTCCTTCGGCTAGATCGATTTTATACGAGATGAATCTAAATGAATGCGACTCTGGTTAACTTTTAACCCTTGTCTCTCTTCTTCCCCCTTCCCCTCCTCCCCTGCCTCCTCCTCTTCCCTTGTTTCGTCCCTCGACGTTAACTGCCCCAATTACTACTAATCCTGTAGACTTTTGACGCTCTCAACCCGAATTCAATCAGCAGGCGATATCTAAGCACTGATTTTTTTTCTCTCTCTTTTTTTCTTCTTTAATAGTTTTCGACAACAACATGTCGATTTACCCTTTCTCACGTTTGCTCTCGCTTTCTCTTCTTCGTTTCGTCTTCTTCAACTGACGTTCTAAAGACACTGGTTGATTGGTATCTCTTTCTTCTTCTTCCTCTTCTTCATCTTTTTCTTTCTCTTTTCATAACATTCCTCGTATTCCTTTTTCTCCCCGTTTTGTTGTTCTCTGCACGTGACATTTTCTTCCAATCGCATTCTCTGTATAAATTTGAAAACTTTTCCGTTTTGAAATAAAGTTTATTAACTGATCGAAAATGGTCGTATCTGCGGCCGAAATATCTCGGTGGAACTTTACAACATGAGTTTTTGAGTTTATTTTTGTTAGTTGTTGAATTGCTTATTCTTTATTCCATTTTTATTTTTACATATTGTTTGAAACATTGTTTCTTTTTTTCTCCATATATATATATATATATATATATATATATATATATATATATATATATATATATATGTCCATTTTGGTAGATTCTCAGCAGAAACGGTGTTTTACTCTGGTGTTTATTATTTTTGACAAAGGGAAGTTTCTTTTTCCCGAAATATTAAATAAATGTTTTAAATAATCATCCGGGCAACACACAAACAGCTAACACTTGCCTTTTAAAAACATACTACTACTATTTCCAGCAATGCTTCAAGCAAACTACCATTATGTTTGACTTATTATAAGATATTAGTTGACGCTTATATCTTTTGTTGGATTGCTTCATATATATATATATATATATATATATATATATATATAAATATATAAATATATATATATATATATATATATATATACATATATATCACTTATTAGCACATAGATACACATATTAACATATTACCTACTAGACACGATCCTCAAGTGTCTTCGGTATCTCTATACAAGATTTTGTCAGGACAACCTTACATGCGGATACTCCACCCTACAAGTAAACACTGACCAACTATTCAAAGTATTCGAAGCCTATAAGACGGCTATATACTGCATCTTCTAGTGATGTTACATCAAGTAACAGTATTTAGCTGGCTATTCCACCAGACCAGGTGAATTCTCGTCCTAGAATCCAGCAAAATTCAGAAAAGACCACAATAATGATAAACTATACCATAATTAAGTATTGAGAGAAAAATTAGTTTTTTTTTTACTTCTTTAATAACTGAACGTTGGAAAGGTACAGAAGAATATTGAGTGAACACTCGGATATCTATGTATCTCATATGGAACATAAGTTGTAGCCTAAGAAAGATTTCTGAAGTAAAATGTAAGCAAGGGAATCATAAACATAGGCTCGGAAATATCACTACCATAGCCATTCGCACACATGAACATATATTCCCAGACGCATATCAATACAGTTACCTACACGCATTTATTATTATTATAATTATTATAATTATTATTATTATTATTATTATTATTATTATTATTATTATTATTATTATTATTATTATTATTAATAATATTTGCACTCACTAGGATTCTCACACAAGTCATCATTAGTGATTGCTCACTGATAATAACCTGTGGTGTTCCCTGGAGTCTGAGTAACAACAAGCCTTCGCAGATTTTCATAATTCAACCTTCTTTTCGATAATCATTTCAAATGACTTTGCGGTATCGCAACAGCCGCTTAACATTAGTTTCTCATTGGTAACGGCCATTGGTCTCCTCTGGGATTCTGGTTGCAATATCCCTCCCATAAGGTGCCAGCACTCTCTACATTGTCCATGTGGAGGTCTGGTTAGTGCTCTCCCTCCTCTGACTTCCCATCCCTCTTGAACCTTCATGACTCTTTTGTGAGGTATCAGCCGAGGCTGATGCCATCACTTTTTTTTGGGGAAGTCTGTTTATGATATTACTGGCAGTTTCTAAGTCTAGGGTTAATGTGGTAGTATTCTTCATGCATTTTTTTTCCTGTTATACCATCTATGTGATTGGTTACCATTCGTAGTTTATGCGGGTTTGTTTCCGCATTCGAGGATTTTCCTTAAGATTACAGCTGTTTTTTCATTGCTGTCCTTTGTATAGTCTCAGTGATTCCTTTGATTCCAATTTCTCCCAGTCATTTTCTACAGTTTTTGGGGGACTGTTCCTAGTGCCTCTACGATTATCGGTATTATGTTGACTTTTTTTCATGCTCCATATCCCTTTCAATTCTCTGGCAAGTTCTGTGTTTTTTCTTAGATTTTCCGTCTCCTTTATCTTCACTCTGGTCTGCTGGAACGGTAAAATCTACGATTTAGCAGGATTTTTCCTCTTGTGACATCTGATCTCGTTGCCTTTATGAGTTTATCCGTTTGCACCTCCATGCCCCAGAGGATTTAGTGATTTTCGTTTTCCGGTACTGTTTCTGGTTGTATCATTTGTCCACGTGTTCGAAATGCAGTCGTTTGCATAGTTTCTAAGTGTACTCCCCCCCCTAACGCAGTCGTGTATTCTTGTATTCTTTTTGGACTATTTTCTGCATTCGCCTATTATATTATTTACTGTTTCGTCTTTTTGTCCACACAGTCTGCATTTACTGTTTTCCTGGGTTTTAATATTTTAGCTTTGATGTAGTATGTCCTAATCGAATTGTTCTGTGCATCTGTCAGTAGAGATGCCGTTTCTCTGTTCAAGTGTCCATTTCTTAGCCATGTCAAGGATTGTTGATGAGTACATTCTCTTGTTTATTTTATGAAACGTGGATAGAGTTGTTTTTCTTCCATTTTTCTTGTTTTTCTCTTTTTGTTTCTGGTTTCGGTGTTTCCAGAGTTGTTCGTATGACGGTGTCTCTTGCTGCGATGATCAGCCTTTCTGCGTTCTAGGCTATGTATTTCTCCAGCCCCTTTTTTGTGTGATCCACACAGTTTTTTTTAATATTTACTAGTCCTCTTCCCCCTTCGTTTCTTTTCACGTAAGGTCTGTCTGTATCATCTTTTGGGTGTGAAGGTTTTAACCTAGTACACATGTGCTTTCCAGTTTGTCATTTTCTTCAGTGTTGTCTTACTCGTTTCTTCATTAATTTCTGTTTCTGTTTCAGCGTCAGTGATTGCTCACCCACAACAACCAGTGGTATTTCCTGGACTCTGAGTGACAACAAGCCTCCCAAGATTTCCAGTATTCTTCACCTCTTTTCGATAACGATGTGGTATCGAAACAGCCTCTTACCATTGATTTCTCGCTGGTAAGGACAATTGGTCTTCTCTGGGATTTGAGTGGCAATAAGCCTCCCTAAGGTCCCAGCATTCTCTGCACTTTTCCAGTGGAGGTCTGGTTTGTGCTGTCCCTCCTCGGTCTTCTCATCCTCCTCGACCCTTTACAAATATTTTGTTTGGTGTCAGCCTAGGCCGGCACCAGTTAAAAAAATAAATGAATAAATAAATAAATTAATTAATAAATAAATAAATGAAATAATTTTTTTTATTATTTAAAGAAAAAATTATTTTTTGTAATGTTTTCCCTTTTTTCTTTTCAATTCCTTCATTTTTTTCCTGTTCTCTTTCCTTATTAAAAAAAAAATAATTTTCTATTCTTTTTAATTTATTTTTATTTTTATTATTATTATTATTATTATTATTATTATTATTATTATTATTATTATTATTATTATTATTATTATTATTATTATTATTATTATTATTTACTCACTAGGAGTTATCACACTGGTCATCGTCAGTGGTCACCCACTGCCGACAACCTGTGGTATTCCCTGGAGTCTGAGTGACAACAAGTCTCCTCAGGCCTCCAGTATGCTCCACCTCTTTTCGTTCATCACCGCTGATGACCTTGCGGTAATCGCAACAGCCACCTACCAACGATTTCCCGCTGATAAGGGCCATTGGTCCCCTCTGGGGCCCGAGTGGCAACAAGCCTTCCCAAGGTCCCAGAGCTGTCCGCGCTCTTCCAGTGGAGGTCTGGTTTTGCGCTTTCCCTCCTCGACCCTCTGTCCATAATTTTCGTGGCGTCAGCCTATGCTTGCGCCTCTCTCGTGCGGTTGTATTTTCCCCGGTTCTGTTGTTTTGTGCTTCCATGTGTTTGTTCTCCATTCGTTGTTTATGTGGGTTGGTTTCCGCATTCGAGGACATTTCTCAGGATTGTAGCTGTTTTGATCATTACTGTCCTTTGTATGGTCTCAGTTATCCCTTTGATTCCTATTTCTCCTAGTCTTTTCTCCATGTTTTTGGGGACTGTTCTTAGTGCTCCTATGATTATTGGTGTTATACTGACTTTCTTCATGTTCCATATTCCTTTCAATTCTCTGGCAAGTTCAGTATATTTGCTTCTCTTTTCCGTCTCTTTGATCTTCACTCTGTGGTCTGCTGGAACGGCAAAGTCCACGATTTTGCAGGATTTTTCTTTCTTGTTGATTATTATCATATCCGGTCTCCTTGCTGTTATGGGTTTGTCTGTTTGTACATTCATATCCCATATGATTTTGTGTTTTTCGTTTTCTAGTACAGTTTCTGGTTTGTGTTTGTACCGTTTTCTTGCATATTCGAAATTCAGTTGTTTGCACATTTCCCGGTGTACTTCTTTCCCCATGCTGTCATGTCTGTTCTTGTATTCCCTTTGTGCTAGCTTGCTGCATTCACTTATTATATGATTTATCGTTTCGTCTCTTTGTCCACACAATCTGCATTTGCTGTTTTCCTGGGTTTTATCTATCTTTGTTTTAATAAAGTTTGTCCTAATCGCATTGTTCTGTGCGGCCGTCATTGATAAACACTTTTGGGTAAATTATCCGTGAATCAAAAAGTGTAAACAATAGCCCCTCCCCCTCCGCCGTAGAAAAAATCGAATTTCGTACTAAAAGCTCAAGATAAAAAATGTGTTTATTTCCCAGTTCGATAATTTAATCTTAAAAAAACTATTTTACTTTAAAACAACTTCCTATATATATAACTATATTTTGGGGAGATTTAAAACAAATAATTGAAAACGCATTTAATCATCTTATGTAAAGTACGCACATAATGATGATGTCATGGATTTTGTGGTACGCTTTGGAGGTTGTAACTATTCTCAAACCCAAATCATTAATTTGTTGATGAATGCAAGCTTTACTCCTGTAGAATAGTCGTATTCTGTCTACGCACATATAAACAGGTTTACGTCCGAGAAAATTGTGAGTCTTCATCACGCACGGGCGGTCATTCACTACAGAGAGGCTATATTTTGCGCATCGCATAGTGCTGAGATGCATTAAAACTAGTCGAGGACACACTTTGAGGCAATCTCGGAATAGTACTACTCCTCTGCAAACTCTTTATTCCATATATATATATATATATATATATATATATATATATATATATATATATATATATATATATATATATATATATATATATATAATCAAATATAAACCAAAAGTAAACTTTTAGTAAATAGGACCTATAGTGAAAAGGTTAAGCTCAATATACGAGAAAGAGCAATTATAAAGATAAAGATCTATTTTATCTTTATATATATATATATATATATATATATATATATATATATATATATATAGCATTAGATGAAGTGAAAGAATAACATAAGGGGCGAATCAAATTTCATTACAATTCAAAGTTCGAGCAAAGTAATTGAAATTCCTTAACTCATGAGTTTTCAAAGAATCAAAATCTTCTCCTCAGACGACCATTACCGCAATGACATTACAGCAGGTAAAAAATTAAGCTTTGAAATTATATAAAAATATATAAAATACATAAAAGTATTTATCTAATGCTATTAATGCTCTATCCAGTATATTGAGCTTCATTTTTATCCGGATGTTCACTAATTAAAGATATTAGTTGCCTATAATATCTTTTGTTGTATTCACCTTATATATATATATATATATATATATATATATATATATATATATATATATATATATATATATATATTAAAACAAGGAATATAGACGTTGTGGAATGAAATTAAAAAGTGTAAAAACGAGAGGAAAAATAAACAATACATATATATACTAAGCCAGCTTTCGTCCACACTCATCAGAGTAAATACGTTGAAATAACGTCTATATTTCTTGCTTTAATAAAATTTTGTACCACTAGAAAATTTTTGGCAGATTCTCTGCACAGACGGAGTTTTGCTCTGGTGTTTATTATTTTTGACAAAGGGAAGTTTCTTTTCCCGAAATATTATATAAATGATTTTTATAATCATCCGACCATCACACAAACAGTTAACACACACTTGTTGTTATGTAAGATTTTAAGAAAAAATAAATAGTAAGTCACATTTCGTATTCGATTTACTCGGAATTTGCATTGCCCACAGCCGTTTAAAACATACTATATATATATATATATATATATATATATATACAATTATAAAACTACTTAAATAGTATACGTATGTTACTAGCATCTAGGTATGGAATTTCGATAATTACACATTGAATTATTATTTGTTTTGGATAATTTACTGATAATAGAATAATTATCGAAATCTAAAAGGCAATGGCGTAAATTAAAAAATAAATGCTTTAAATTTATATTTCTAGTCTATTTAATATTCACACTTTTCCCCACTCCACTCGCATACAAGGCTGACACTATATATCTAGTTTCCTTGTCAATTTATTCGTCAAGTAATCTGCACACCCCTCTCTATTTGCTTGTTTGCTGATTTTTGAACTTTTGGATCTTAGGTTCTTATCTAGTATTTATAGATTGAAGCGTGAAACAAAAATCAGATCCAAAATTATTCATGCGATTAAAAATTGAAAAAAATATATCAGAAAATAAAAAGACTCCCTGGCAACACACGGTAGGTAAAATCAATATATATATATATATATATATATATATATATATATATATATATATATATATATATATATATAGGTAGAAGGGTAAAAAAGATATTAGAAAAGCGAAAGGCAGATCTTTTTTTCAATTCAGTTGCTCAATGCAAGTTATATTCCGCGAAAAGACAATTTATTCAATTAATTTTTCCTTAAGCCAGGCTTTTCAAAGATAAAAATCTTATCATCAGAGGAAATTGCTGGGATAGATAAGTTGGCAAAGGCCAAGATTTAAAATTTGAAAAAGTAAAAGAAAGATTGTGGGGGAAAATGGCTAAACGTTGCCAGAATGCAAACAAATGTCCGATTGCAAAAAAATCCTGTGTATCTTATCTATCCTATATATTAAGTTGTATACTTTCAGAATAGGTTTTACCTTCCCTAAAAGTTCGCTTTTAGTGGTCCACTTTATATATATATATATATATATATATATATATATATATATATATATATATATATATATATATATATATATATATAATAATGGTAATAATCCAGGTAAAAAATATCCACAAGGTGGTAATCCAGAGAATTTTAACCGGGTTTATAAAAAGTGCTCAATATCAAAATAGAGCTTTATATATGATAATTTTATTTACACAGACAGGTGCAAAATCTGCGACACTGGCATGTCGATGTTATCGATCAACAGTTACTATAAACTGAGATCTCATCATGCAGAGTTAGAATCCGATCTTAACCTCAGATCATATTTGGAGATGAGATCTCAGTTTATAGTAACTGTTCATCGATAACATCGACATGCCAGTGTCGCAGATTTTGTACATGTCTGTGTAAATAAAATTATCATATATATATATATATATATATATATATTGGTTTAATTATATTATAATTAATTTTTAGCCCGATTATATCTTGCACAGTTTAAAATAAACGAAATCTAGAAGATTTCTTCACCGTTTACCACCGAAGACACGACCACTTGCTCGCCGAGTCAAGGCACTAATAAAAAAATTACGAAAAGCGAAAATGATTATATACAAATATATATTATATATATATATATATATATATACATATATATATTAATTTCCACCTTTCGAAATTGATATATATATATATATATATATATATATATATATATATATATATATAGTAAGCAATGAAAATATATATGGCAATCAAGCTACACAGAGGCTCCCGTGTTTCATCCCCGGGGGGAATCGTCAGGCTAAATGCCTGACGATTCCCTCCCGGGAATGAAACACGGGAGCATCTGTGTAGCTTGATTGCCATATATATTTTCATTGCTTACTACCTAGCTCTACTTACGTATCGAGCACTGTTGAAGTAAATACTGGAAACTGATACATAAAAAATTATATCTCCTTATAATATTTTATGTGGATCCATGAAGTACTAATATATATATATATATATATATATATATATATATATATATATATATAATTAGTATTTAATGTATCCACATATAATTTTTCATGTATCAATTTTCAGTATTTACTTCAACAGTGCTCGATACGTAAGTAGAGCTAGATAGTAAGCTATGGAAATATAGTTATGGCTATATATATATATATATATATATATATATATATATATATGTACGTATTTTTATTTGTATTTAGAATTTTTTTATATATATTCAAATATAAATTTTATAACATTAAGTAATTTTAATAGCTCAGTAGTGTAAGGTCAGAGCTATGCTATATTCAATATGTTTATGTAATTTGATAACATGTCAATGTTATAAATGGCAGATGCACGTCATTTTATAAAAGTTGTTTCAGCTTGCAATTGTTTCAGCTTACACCAAGATATTTATAAAATGCACTGTCATAGCTACACTAAGAAATAAAGGCACAGGAGCATTTTACAAATATCTTGGTGTTAGCCAAAACAATTGTACGCTGAAAATTGTTTTTTTATGAAATGACGTGCATCTGTCCTTATAACATTGATATGATATAAAATTACATAAAAATATCGAGTATATATATATATATATATATATATATATATATATATATATATATATATATATATATATATATATATATATATATACATGACCTTGGATTAGATTCAATGCTTCACTAAAATATTTTAATATTTAAATGGGAAGTTTTGCCCATATTATGGACATATATGTATTAGGGGTGTTTAACGGTTTATATATTTGTATGTAGATAATTTTCTTATAAACTAATTAACTGATCATTATTAAATTATGAATACATCTGTTAGGCGTAAGTAGTGAAAATAAGGCTCATACTTTGTTTAATTTAATCTTATACAATGGGGGTAAAAAGAGGTGGAAGCGCTTCGTGAAAATAAAAATATATTTGATTTTTTGTGATGAATTTTCACAATAGACATCAATTAATATATATTCCCCAGATTTCAATTTTTTGTGGTATTTAAAAGGATATTTAGATGCCATAGTATGGACAAAAGCTTTCATTTGAAAATGAAAACATTGTACATTTGGAGTGAATGTGATTCAACGTCATTAGCCACCAATTAAGCAATATCTGCTAAAACCCCAATTTCTTCTTAAAAACCGTCAAGTTTAAGACTTTAACTTAGTTCGTTTTCTTAGAACAAAAATCATGTAATAGATTTTGATTAAAATTAGAATAAATATTGTAGACATAAGGTTTAGTATCATTATATATTATTCTTTGTAAGGTTGTATATTGAGCACTTTTGAAAAATAATGTTTTTGTTCATTTAGTTAATATTTGAACTTAATGTATTAATTTTTATATATATATATATATATATATATATATATATATATATATATATATATATATATATATATATATATATATATAACTTCTTTGTAATATAGCAAGAAAAATCCCAGCGGAGTGCTCGATTAATTCAGAATTAAAGTTACAAATTAAAAATTAAGAGTGTAATATATATATATATATATATATATATATATATATATATATATATATATATATATATATATATATATTGGTACAGAAAAATTAGTACAATATTCGTACCGTCGGTTTCAAGCACAGAAGGACTTAGCCATTCGACTCTCTTCAGAAGCTGAAGAAAGCCGGATGGCTAAGCCCTTCTGTGCTTGAAACCGACGGTACGAATGTTGTACTGATTTTTCTGTACCAATATATATATATATATATATATATATATATATATATATATATATATATATATGTATAAACGTACTACAAACACACATAACAATGTCCGTATTCCTTTTTTTATCTTTATTTTAATCGCTCTATCAATTTTCTATACCCAGTAGATTTAATCATTTCTCTGTCTTTATAAACATATTTGAAGAGTGATATTTATTCGTACTTTGAATTGTGTTACAATGTTATCAACTTAAACTTGGAGGAAGGAGCAAAGATTTGCGTGACCAGAATTTTAGCAATTAAGAAGATTGAGTAGCGTCAAACATTAAATGGAAAGCAGAATGTATTGCCTGCAATCTGATACCTTCATTTGCTTACTTAGGCGACGGATGACGCCAGTGGTCTTAGTTCTAGTCTGCGTCATTAGAAGACATCTAACATATATATATATATATATATATATATATATATATATATATATATATATATATATATATATTACTAATAATGGCAATTTACATACACAGAACAGCTTGTGGTTCATTACCTTGATCATTTCTATCCAGGAGGAATTCATTCAACCTTTAAATTTCTTTTCTATAATATTACTAAACACTACGTATACATTAATCACTGTTTGAGTAAATACTGAAAGAGAAAACTAATTAACCGATCATTGTGAATTTAAGAGGAGGGATATTAGGCGTAACGGGTTTAATGTTGGTTCTATTCATTTAAAAGATGTTAGCCTCTGTTCTCGCGTTGAGCACTGCTCTTAATGATACCGCGTGTTGCTACTTTAGCGTAATGCAAAGTTCTTTGTAAATGAAGAAATGGAGCATTGTCGAGCGGTAGTCAGTGTTCATATAAAATAGAATAAACAAATTGTAGGAAGCATTTACTATCAGCGTCTGCCCCTTTTGGTGGTCGTTAGAGCTACTGACTATCGGGTAGTTTGTTGTTGTTACAGTCCCTACTTTGTGATGGATGCTGGTCTAACCACTCTGAAGAGCTGTGATACAATGAAACAGTTTGTATGTTCACACACACACACACACACACACACACACATATATATATATATATATATATATATATATATATATATATATATATATATATATATATATATATATATATATATGAGAAAGGAAGGATGAGAGTAATCCGACGTAATGGGAAATGAAAAAGGAAAAACCAAGAGATACTTTTTTTATATATTCATCAACGTTTCGTCTTTAATTGTAAGACTTTCTCAGGATGATAATTTTAAGAAAAATGTCATGCAAGTACATCGAAATATTGGGTTGACCACTAGTTTTTCTCATCAACCCATCATATCAACCCAATATTTCGATGTACTTGGATGACATTTTTCTTAAAATTATCATCCTGAGGAAGTCTTACAAATAAAGACGAAACGTTGATGAATATATAAACAAATATCTCTTGGTTTTTCTTTTAATTTCCCATTTCCCATGGTTTTCTGAGACGTTAAGACGTTGGATTATCACGGTCGATTAACATGTATATAAACATGCAAATTAATTTCTCAAAATCCCAATCTAGTCGAATCTAGTCAGCACACTGTATATAATGGTCTGAATATATTATATAGATTTTTAACAACAATATATTCTAACCAAATTGGCTGATCTTTATACATCATTGTGCGATTTTTTACAAAATAAAACTGCAATAAACTCTTAAAACAAGCCAAATTTAATATCATTTTTAACACTCATTTAAACTAATGAGATCGTCCGATCAGCAAATATTGTAATTGATGATTAATTTGATATCATCAAGGTGAGAAATTTCGTCTTTAACAATTTTAAAATAAATTGTTCCAAAATTGAATTAAAAAATATATTAAAAAATATTACATTCGTTTTATTTATTATTTATACCGAAAGAAGACTTCTTGTTGTTTAAAAAATTACATTGCTAATATTTTAAATAAAGAAAGAAGAGACACATTAGTTTTATTTATTTAAATAATATGTTACTGATATTGAAAATTTGGGAGGAGAAAGAGTATTTTTTTCTTAATAGTATTGAGCAAAAATTTCTCATTTCAAAAGGAATATTATTATTAACAGTAGAAGTTGCACGGGATAACCAATGTTATGAATATTTTGATTGATTGAAAAGTCAATTTTATTGACTTCATACAGTGTTATAAATATTTTGATTGATTGAAAAGTCAATTTTATGGACTTCATACAGTGTTATAAATATTTTGATTGATTGAAAAGTCAATTTTATTGACTTCATACAGTGTCATAAATATTTTGATTGATTGAAAAGTCAATGTTATGGACTTCATACAGTGTTATAAATATTTTGATTGATTGAAAAGTCAATGTTATGGACTTCATACAGTGTTATAAATATTTTGATTGATTGAAAAGTCAATGTTATGGACTTCATACAGTGTTATAAATATTTTGATTGATTGAAAAGTCAATTTTATGGACTTCATACAGTGTCATAAATATTTTGATTGATTGAAAAGTCAATGTTATGGACTTCATACAGTGTTATAAATATTTTGATTGATTGAAAAGTCAATTTATGGACTTCATACAGTGTTATAAATATTTTGATTGATTGAAAAGTCAATTTTATGGACTTCATACAGTGTCATAAATATTTTGATTGATTGAAAAGTCAATGTTATGGACTTCATACAGTGTTATAAATATTTTGATTGATTGAAAAGTCAATGTTATGGACTTCATACAGTGTTATAAATATTTTGATTGATTGAAAAGTCAATTTTATGGACTTCATACAGTGTCATAAATATTTTGATTGATTGAAAAGTCAATGTTATGGACTTCATACAGTGTTATAAATATTTTGATTGATTGAAAAGTCAATGTTATGGACTTCATACAGTGTTATAAATATTTTGATTGATTGAAAAGTCAATTTTATTGACTTCATACAGTGTCATAAATATTTTGATTGATTGAAAAGTCAATGTTATGGACTTCATACAGTGTTATAAATATTTTGATTGATTGAAAAGTCAATTTATGGACTTCATACAGTGTTATAAAGATTTTGATTGATTGAAAAGTCAATTTTATGGACTTCATGCAATGTTCTCTTGCTGACATTTCTGTTTATGGGCATATTTAGGCTATCGTCTTCAAAGATAGATTAAATGGCAAATATATTTGAAAAAACATTAACTAATTTTCTGGGAAGACTGGTTGTCACTCATTCTCTAGGGAACACCATTTGTTATTGCCAGTGAGTAATTTCTAATAAGGATACATGTATAAATGATTAGGAGGTAATGACAATACTACTACCACTACTACTACTACTACTACTACTACTACTACTACTACTAATACTACTACTACTACTAATAATAATAATGGGGAGGCTTGTTGTCACTCAGACTCCGGAAAATACCACGTTGTTGTCGGTGAGCAGTCACTGACGATGATCTGTGTGAGAACTGCTAGTAATAATAATAATAATAATAATAATAATAATAATAATAATAATAATAATAATAATAATAATAATAATAATAATAATAATAAAGTTGAGACAGGAATAGAACAAAAATATCGAGAGTAAGTTATTATGGAACTGAAACTATTAGAAATCCAATAATCTTATCGCCTACCCGCAGAAACATGGTAACCCTAACCATAACCCTAACCCTAACCGCAGAAAAATGGTAGCACAGGCATCGGATACAACCACACAATTTTCGTGAAGGCCGAAAAAGATGGTAAGTTGAAACACTGGATAGGCGTGGCAGCACTGCCATTTTTGTGAAACAGTATTACCACTCAAATTTCGAAGTAAAGGCAACTGTCATTTTCTGCGAGTAATCGTTTTTTTTTTTCGATAAAATGAAACTGATTTGCAACGGTTATCAAAAGAGGCGTTGGTGTTATACGATGTAGGGTCCTATATTTTGAAAAAGTGTACTTCAGCAAGTATGAATTGTGAATTAGGTGAAATTGATAAATTGAGTGCGAATTAAATTGACAAAGATTTGAGTAAATGAATCATTCTGAAATAAAATAAAAATAGACATGTTGGGCTGAGATTAAAGATTTGGGGTCAGCAGAAATTGAACACAGAGCAAATGTGAATACGGTGAAGCGATTGATTGACGAAACAAGAGGACTATGACGTCACACTTGTTGCTGACAAAGCGATAGTATTTCATAAGCCAATCTGCCATTGAGGTCGAGGCGAGTGAATGTAGAAAAATATGATCTAGAAACTTTATGCTCGGAGTTTGTCTATGGGTTTGAAGCGGGATGGACCGTGCCAAAGCATCTTTTGATACTTTTAAACTTTAAGTTAAGTTCGACAAAAATGAGTCCATACTATCTCCCCCACCCCCATCGTCCAGTCAGAAGTTATATATTAGCTAAGTCTGAAACTAAGAAGAACAGATAAATTAATCTAGGGAATGGCAGTCACTCTCCCAATCGTTATCAAAACAGGATGAATAAAAACTCTGAACTTGTCTCCAAACTTGTCTCCAGTCTTTCTTTGCCGCATAAAATGTTTATCCTCAGATACAATACTATGATAATCGCGGGCAGAAGAGAAGCACACTAGAAGAATCACGACAAAGAAAGTGAAAAATCCACGACACAATGAAAGATGAAAGCAAAGTAAAGAAAAGTAACAGGTAAATTCCATATATTAATTTGTCATTAACTTTTTTGTCAGAAAGAGAGAGAAAAGAATTTGAGTTAAAAAAAATCCACAGAACAACGAAAGAAAATAAAAGGTAATATTCTCTTATGTTAAAATGCACGTATGTTAAAATGAAGAAAAAAAGACATCAGAACATTTAAAAACGTTTAAAATGACTGTATCGCAGTTGGAATTGTAGACGCGAAAAGAGCGTATTGTCAGTTTAAATGCTTTAGAATTACTTCTAAAAACCTGTGTAAAATCGAAAAACATTGTAGTAACGTTTCAACTTTTTGACTTACGGAAACGTTACAGTGTGTGTTGTAACTCGCGTAATGCACGAGAGGTGAAATACGCAACAACAGAGTATGTGACCAAAACCCCAAAAAATCGAGTATGTTAAGTGAAAAAAACACACATTACAGACACTTTAAAGAATGAATCCCATTTAACACACAACCACGCACGCGTAACCCTAACCGTATCCCTAACCCTAAGCCACGCACGCATTTGTAAAGGGCACAAAAATGAAGAGAGAACACAAAAACGAGATTGGCAGTTTAAAGACTTTCGTTAAACCGAGAGAACTTATCAAAAAACGTATCAAAGCGTTTCGAGTTTCGAGAAACGTTAATGTGAACTGTATAAGAACAATTTAGCAACACTCGTTTAATTCATATCAGTATATAGGGAGGAAGGAATCTGGGCAGACTTGTAGTCACCCAGACTCCAGGGAACACCACTTGTTAGTGCAAATGCACAATTAATGACTTGTTTAGAAAACTAACGCTAAGTAAATGATAATAATACTAATAACAAAATAATAACAATATAATAATAATAATAATAATAATAATAATAATAATAATAATAATAATAATAATAATAATAATAATAATAATAATAATAATAATAATAATAATAATAATAATAATAATAATAATAATAATAATAATAATAATAATAATAATAATAATAATGAAAAATAATAATGAAATAACCAACAAGAAACATGTTTTCTTTCAGAAACGATTTTTGCCAGTAAAATTCCAAAAGGTTTCATCAGTTATTTTAATTCCAGGGCACAATTTTGGGATCAGTATTCGGTTTCCAATGGACAGAAGTGAAAAAACAAAGTTTCACGTTTTTTGAAGGAAGACGCTGACTTAGGTCTCACTCTCTTTCTCTCTCTCTCTCTCTCTCTCTCTCTCTCTCTCTCTCTCTCTCTCTCTCTCTCTCTCTCTCTCTCTCTCTCTCTCTATATATATATATATATATATATATATATATATATATATATATATATATATATATATTTATATATATATATATATATATATATATATATTTATATATATATATATATATATATATTTATATATATAGATATATATATTTATATATATATCATATATATATATATTTATATATATATATCATATATATATGTGTATATATATGTATATATTTATATATATATATTTTTATATATATATATATTTATATATATATTTATATATTTATATATATATATATATATATATATATATATATATATATACCAAAGGATAATGATACAAACCATGTAAGTAGCATACAGGATACTAAATATAATTGTAGAAATAAAAGTGAGTACTCGTTACAAGAAAAATGTTTAATAAAAAATATAGTATATCTAAGTACAGTTTTCCTAGAGAATGATCCTTATTTGAAAAAATTCTACATAGGGTTTACTACTACTGATTTTAAGGATATATATAGAAACCATAAATGCTCATTTAACAACATAGATACTGATAGAAAAGGCACTTCATTATCTTGATTTTATCCCTAAAAGGTAATGGCATAGTTCCTGTAGTGAAATGGAGTATTTAAAAAAAGGCACCAATACCTACACTAAATAACCCTACCTGTTTTCTGTGTTTAAATTAAAAACTGGCTATAGTTTTGTTTCCTAATAAGAATGCTCTACTAAACCAGAGGGACGAGGTAGGTTACAATTGCAGGCACTTCAAAAAGTTCACCTTAGATAAGTATTGTGAGAACGATGTAAACATAACTTAAAAATAAATAAATAAATAAAAATAAAAATTAAAATAAAAACAAAAATAAAAATAAAAATAAAAATAAAAATAAAAATAAAAATAAAAATAAAAATAAAAATAAAAATAAAAATAAAAATAAAAATAAAAATAAATAAATAAATAAATAAATAAAATAAATATATAATAAAAAAATAAAAATAAATAACAAAGATTAGAAATTAAAATCACTATCTCTTTAAACATAACATTAAATTATTACAAATGATAAAGTATCGCGTAATTAATGTAGCATAATTAACAATGATAGGTAGGATTAAGTTAACTAATTTAATCATAGGATAACTTGATGTAGAGATCTTGAATATATAATTAATAACAACAATACATTTTTCTTAAGGAAAATAAAGATAGGTTAATCAAAACCACTATTAATTAAAATTTTGGAATGTATAGATATTAATGTTAGTATTATAGATATAGTTTTCAGATTATTTTGGTCGGTTATTATTATACATAATAGGTTATGTAACTGATCGTATTGGTATGACTCCCGATGATGGGATAACTATTAGTAACCAGGAGATCTATAAATTAATAAGTTACAAGGTTTAGAATTTATATTGAAAGAAGAGGTTTATTGAAGGGTGAACATAATGAAACAATTAATACCAATTAAACGTCCATTAGACTAAATCAATATAGATGGACACAGAAAGAGAGAATAGAATTAATCTAAAATAACAACATTAAAAATTCAATTCTTTTACACGAAACATTATTACAAATAATAAAGTATTAAGTAGATTATCATAAAGAACTAGATAAAAATAATAACTAGTCGATATTAAAAACCTGGTTTCTAATTCTACATTTAATTAGGGGAATAATATTGTGGTTGGATCAACTTTGTCCGTTGGTAAATATGACTGATATTTGTTTAAAATGTTAATTAAATAATAAATAGCGATTGTCTTAATGTATATAACACCATATTTGGTGGCTTATTGGGAAAATGTTTAGTAAGAAGATGAAATAAAAAATTAAATCCTTAATACATTACGCAAAACAGATAAATATATATATATATATATATATATATATATATATATATATATATATATATATATATATATATATATATATATATATATATATATATGGGTGTATGTGTGTATATATATATGTATATATGTTTTTATTTTATTTTTACATCTATATATAAGTGTGTATGTGTCTTTGTGAGTATATAAATGTGTGCATATAAGCGTGGGTGGGTGTATGTGTGAGTGTGTTAAGGTGTGTGTGCATGTAGTTAGTGTAGGGAAGACGGACGAGTCAAGCCGGTCCTGCCAAAAGTTTGAGCTGACCGACTTTCTTATCCGTCGATAGGTAGGTGTCAAAGTGTCATCTTATGCAAAAAGGTTTCTCATCTGAAAATTTTGAAATGTAATTTGTCTGTTTGTTTTTTGTCTTTTGTTTTTTGTTTTTTATAATTGTGTATTGGCGGATCTAATCTTTGCTCATCAGTATATCCCCGAGGAGGAGCCGAGGAAACAATTGTCAGATACTAAAACTATGTTTATTTTAATATATATATATATATATATATATATATATATATATATATATATATATATATATATATATATATATATATATATACGAAGTCGGTCTGATATATAACAGGACTGGGTGTGTTGTGTGCGCTTTGGGCGAAAGAGGGATCAGTTGACTGTTATCATCAAACATGATAGTTTCACAGTAGATAACTGTAATTGTAGATTTTACAAACCTTACTTTTTCATATACTGTTGTTTATATTTCTTATTCACGACGACAATGTACCTGCTCACAATTCAATTAACATCAAAGAAGAACATCGATGCACTGGAACATCTGCCCAATTCATCCGATTTTACTGCCCTCAACTTTTACGTTCAATAACTGATGAGGATCATCAAGAAGATAGGTATAGATTTTATTTATCTTCCTAACACAAGGTAAGATGTGACACAAGGTCGGGAAAGTGGGATTTGAAAAAACAACGCCCGAGAATTTGAGCGCTCTGGCCATTAAAAATTGCCTTGGCAGCCCCGTCGGCATTCCCCGGTAGGGGCGCCTCAGGCGATTAGCAATAAACTAAAAAAGGGTGAGAAGGCAAAGCCTGGGAGGGTGCACCTCCTTGAACTGCACAGGACGGACAACCGATAGACGAAAATGGATCCGACTCTGAGGAGAAGTTCGTGTATGTGTGTAGGTATATGTGTACGTTTGTGTGTTTAGGTGTTAAGGGTAGTTATGCAATCGTATGGATAACAAATCGAATTATTCAACCATTGGACGACCTACATACATTACTTTGATTTAAGTAGATATATATATATATATAACGTAGAATCTAATTATATATATATATATATATATATATATATATATATATATATATATAGTCTTAGAAGTTTGTCAACCATTAAAACTATATGGAAAAAAAACTATTAGTCTGAAGCCATTCGTTGAAAAACTACTTTGCTTGTGAGTTAATTAGCTTTATACAGTCACTATATTATCCAAGAATTTACGGTAGTCTTAATATTATTTAAGGGATCATCAGTTGTTTACAATGCAAAATTATTTCGGGAATTCAAATATATATATATATATATATATATATATATATATATATATATATATATATATATATATGTGTGTGTTTGTGTGTGTGTGTGTGTGTGTGTGTGCACAATAAAAAATAGATTCCACCGACCATGTTTGTATATATTCTTATAGTAATCCAATTCTTACGGTCCATTTCATGATCACACAGACAAAGCAACTACATAAATATATAACTTGGATTTTCAATGTATATGACTCATCAGAAATCAAATATCGTTTTTTTGTTTGTTTTGGAGATGATGAAACGGATGTTAAATAATTGGATCTATTTAAGAATGAATAAATACGTGGACACTAGAATCTAATTTTTTTTACTGTTTATTTATACATGCACTGGACTTTAAAATAAATATTTATGTTGCTTTAACGTTATGAGTTTTACTACAAATATATATATATATATATATATATATATATATATATATATATGTGTGTGTGTGTGTGTGTGTGTATTAAATTGGAAAGTTCTTTTTTAAAACATCTTTTTTAAGAATGTAATAATAATGGATGAGGCTAAAGTCTTAAAAGCAGTTTTAGATGCGATATTTATTAATAAAAACAGAATCAGAACAGATTTTTTTTCATTTTTACTTTGATCATTTGACTAATCATTTTGCTAGAATACTTCTCCAAGTCATGTTACCTCAAGTTAACTGGATACTCCACTAGACTAGATAGATTCTTGTCCCGGAATCCGGTAAGATTAATTGACCACAAGAAAATTAGACTATAACATAATTAACTGGTCAATTAGGGAGAGGGAAATTAATCTTATTAACTTATTTTCTAACTCAAAATCTAACAGGTAAAAGCGAACTTTTATGGAATATTTATCTATCTCATATAGAGATTAAGTCTTATCCCTAGGAAGGAGCCGCTTTGATTTCTGAGAACATCGACAGAAGTAAAATGAAACAAAAACAGGAATGTATTTGTATTAGCGTTGTAGAATGATAACACTCTAAGTTGGAGGTTCGGGAAACAGTCAACAATTCAGAGCCTGCGGTTCGGGAAGGAGTCAGAACCTGAGATTCTGGGAAGGATTACGAACCTTATCTTCGGTTCGGGAAGGAGTCAGAACCTGAGATTCTGGGAAGGATTACGAACCTTATCTTCGGTTCGGGAAGGAGTCAGAACCTGAGATTCTGGGAAGGATTACGAACCTTATCTTCGGTTCGGGAAGGAGTCAGAACCTGAGATTCTGGGAAGGATTACGAACCTTATCTTCGGTTCGGGAAGGAGTCAGAACCTGAGATTCTGGGAAGGATTACGAACCTTATCTTCGGTTCGGGAAGGAGTCAGAACCTGAGATTCTGGGAAGGATTACGAACCTTATCTTCGGTTCGGGAAGGAGTCAGAACCTGAGATTCTGGGAAGGATTACGAACCTTATCTTCGGTTCGGGAAGGAGTCAGAACCTGAGATTCTGGGAAGGATTACGAACCTTATCTTCGGTTCGGGAAGGAGTCAGAACCTGAGATTCTGGGAAGGATTACGAACCTTATCTTCGGTTCGGGAAGGAGTCAGAACCTGAGATTCTGGGAAGGATTACGAACCTTATCTTCGGTTCGGGAAGGAGTCAGAACCTGAGATTCTGGGAAGGATTACGAACCTTATCTTCTGTTCGGGAAGGAGTCAGAGCCTGAGATTCTGAGAAGGATTACGAACCTTATCTTCGGTTCGGGAAGGAGTCAGAACCTGAGATTCTGGGAAGGATTACGAACCTTATCTTCGGTTCGGGAAGGAGTCAGAACCTGAGATTCTGGGAAGGATTACGAACCTTATCTTCGGTTCGGGAAGGAGTCAGAACCTGAGATTCTGGGAAGGATTACGAACCTTATCTCCGGTTCGGGAAGGAGTCAGAACCTTAGGTTTGTGAAGGAGTTAGAGTCTTAGGTTCAGGAAGATATCAGAGCCTCCGGTTTGGAAAGGACTCAGGTCCTACGGTTCGGGTAGGAGTCAGAGCCTTGAGTTCAACACGAAATAAGTGCCGGATGGTATGGGATGTAGTCTGAGTTGCATGGTAGGGTATGAATCCGAGTTGCATAGTATGGTAAGGAGTCCGAGTCGGATGGTATGGGAAAGAGTCGGATGGCATGGGAAGGAGTCCAAGGGCATAGGAAGATGCCAGAGTCGGATTGTATGGGAAAGTGTCGGAGTCGTATGGAAATGAATCGGGTTGTATGGGAAGAAGTCGGGTGGCATGGGAAGGAGTCCTAGTCAGATAGTATAGGAAGGGCGGAATAAATGATGAATTGTCCGGGATCATTTTTTCTACTCGGTTGTCTTGGATAAAAAGTTCTAAGGTTACAGTGTTACTTTCGGTAACTGGTATATAGTAAATCTTTTCGGACTATTGTCTTTATCTAAATAATGTATCTTCATATTAATGTGAAATGGAATGGTTGGTTACACAAAACATTACGAATTTACCTCGAACATTAGTTCTACCAGGTTTTGTTCGAGATCAAAAGGTGTAAGATTTCAGTATTACTTTTACTAATGAGTATATAGTAAATCTCTTCGGACTACTGACTTCATCAACATTACGTATCTTCGTAATATCGTTAAATGGGGTGGGGTGACAGAAAATTAGAAATTGATTCGGATCATCTGTTCTACTCGGCGTTGTCCAGTATCAAAACTTGTAAGATTACAGTATTACTTTTGATAACGGGTATGTATTAACTCCCTTCTGTATTTTGACTTCATTAAGATTACGTACCTTCTGAAATTGAGGAAGGGGTAAAAATTGAGCATACAAATAAGAGAACGGAATAGGCTGGGGAAAAAAACAAGAAAGAGAAGGTTGGGGAGAGGGATGGAAAAATGGGAGAGAGTGGAAGAAAGAAAGATAGAGATACGACAATAGACCGAGAGAGAGAAGTTTTGATAAAAAGATTTATACACACTATTTAATTGATTCTATTTTGTTTTTTTATGACTCCAAGCAAAGCCGGGTTGCCTTGCTATACAACTCAGATCTGTGTGTATGTATGCGTGTCTTATAGAAAAAAGGTTAGAGAATTTAGATAAAATCTAAAAGTGTATTCTTATGTAAATTTAATGGGGAAAGTAATGACAGTATTTTCGAATCTCTAAATGCACTCCTAAATTGCTATCAGACAGATTTTGTCAGGGGTGTCGAGTTATCCGGTCATTTTTCATCAAACGTTTATTAAGTATGTAATAATTTGAAAATGCTGAGTCAATACTTCCGGAAATAACTTTTTTAAACGTTTCTTAACGTCATTTGTTTTCAAATGGAGAGGGGTAAGAAACTCGGACAAGGTGGTTTTTGTTGTGCTCTGGAAGCATCCTTAATTTTATTTTACATATTACAGTAGCGCTTTGGAGGCCTCTTAAAAACGGGAAAAAATTGGCATATCGTAATCCAACAGTGCACAAAATCCTAGATAGAGCATTTGTTTTTAAATACAGCGTTACCCGAGAGAAAGAACTTCTCTGTCTTTTGTAAACTTGGTGTTGCCCGTGAGTTGTTACGTGGTATAAATGTATCCAAAGTTCACAATATCCTTGATAGAGCAGGGTAGTTTTAGTGCTCTGGAGGCATCTTGAATTTTATTTATGTGATTTCAGTAGCGCTCTGAACGGGAACAATAAGTGATGAAGTAATCAAAAGTGCTCAACATTCTGGATAGAACATGTGTGTTTAAACGCAACGTTGCCAGGGGGAATTAACTTCTGTGTCTTTTGTTAACTTGGTTTAACCCGAAATATTTGTAAATAGTAAAAGTAGATTGAAAGATAAAGCAGATGTGTATATTTGGTCTTACCCTGATGTCATCAATATCCTAGATAGATAAATCCTACATCGAACAGGCGTTTTTAAACACCGCGTTACGCGGGAGAAAGATTGTCACTGTATTGTGTTATAGATACTCTGAATATCCTAGATAACGCGGGTGATGTAATAATGTATATACTTCATGGAAAAATAGAAGATAAGAAACGCAGCGTTGCCTTAGAAGAAACTAAAATCAATATAACCGAACCTCATCTAAATATAAGTCTGTGGTGATGCAAGAGTTGCTCAACCCCAACAGCACCTCTTCCGTACATAAGTCTGTAGCGAAAAAGGGTTGCCCAGCTGCAATTCTCCCGAACATGAGTGTAGTGATAAAAGCGTGGCTTAATCGACAGTTGCACCTCTTCTAAACATGAGTCTTTAAAAATAAATATTGACAATAGTAAAGCAAGGGTGGCTCAAATCTAGCCTCAAACCGAGCCTCACCTCTTCTGAACATGAGTCTGTAAAAATAAATATTGACAATAGTAAAGCAAGAGTGGCTCTAATCCAGCCTCAAACCCATCCTCAAACCCAGCCTCACTTCTTCTGAACATGACTCTGTAAACATCAATATTAACAATAGTAAAGCAAGGGTGGCTAAAATTCAGCCTTAAACCCAGCCTCACCGTTTCTGAACATGAGTCTGTAAAAATAAATATTGACAATAGTAAAGGAAGGGTGGCTCAAATCTAGCCTCAAACCGAGCCTCACCTCTTCTGAACATGAGTCTGTAAAAATAAATATTGACAATAGTAAAGCAAGGGTGGCTCTAATCCAGCCTCAACCCCAGCCTCGCCTCTTCTGAACATAAGTCTGTAAAAATAAATATTGAAAATAGTAAAGCAAGGGTGGCTCAAATTCAGCCTTAAACCCAGCCTCACCGTTTCTGAACATGAGTCTGTAAAAATATATATTGACAATAGTAAAGCAAGGGTGGCCCAAATCAAGCCTCAAACACAGCCTCACCTCTTCTGAACATGAGTCTGTAAAAATAAATATTTACAATAGTAAAGCAAGGGTGGCTCTAATCTAGCCTCAACCCCAGCCTCACCTCTTCTGAACATAAGTCTGTAAAAATAAATATTGAAAATAGTAAAGCAAGGGTGGCTCAAATCCAGCCTCAAACCCAGCCTCACCTCTTCTGAACAATTGTCTTTAAAAATAAATATTTAAAATAGTAAAGCAAGGGTGGCTCGAACTCAGCCTCACCTCTCTTGAACATGAGTCTGTAAAAATAAATATTGACAATAGTAAAGCAAGTGTGGCTCAAATCCAGCCTCAAACCCATCCTCAAACCCAGCCTCACCTCTTCTGAACATGACTCTGTAAACATAAATATTGACAATAGTAAAGCAAGTGTGGCTCAAATCCAGCCTCAAACCCATCCTCAAACCCAGCCTCACCTCTTCTGAACATGACTCTGTAAACATAAATATTGACAATAGTAAAGCAAGGGTGCTCAAATTCAGCCTTAAACCCAGCCCCACCGGTTCTGAACATGAGTCTGTAAAAATAAATATTGACAATAGTAAAGCAAGGGCGGCTCAAATCTAGCCTCAAACCGAGCCTCACCTCTTCTGAACATGAGTCTGTAAAAATAAATATTGACAATAGTAAAGCAAGGGTGGCTCAAATCTAGCCTCAAACCGTGCCTCACCTCTTCTGAACATGAGTCTGTAAAAATAAATATTGACAATAGTAAAGCTAGGGTGGCTCTAATCCAGCCTCAACCCCAGCCTCACCTCTTCTGAACATAAGTCTGTAAAAATAAATATTTAAAATAGTAAAGCAAGGGTGGCTCAAATCCAGCCTCAAACCCAGCCTCACCTCTTCTGAACAATTGTCTTTAAAAATAAATATTGAAAATAGTAAAGCAAGGGTGGCTCGAACCCAGCCCTACCTCTCTTGAACATGACTCTGTTAACATAAATATTGACAATAGTAAAGCAAGGGTGGCTCAAATTCAGCCTTAAACCCAGCCTCACCGTTTCTGAAAATGAGTCTGTAAAAATAAATATTGACAATAGTAAAGCAAGGGTGGCTCTAATTCAGCCTTAATCCCAGCCTCACCGTTTCTGAACATGAGTCTGTAAAAATAAATATTGACAATAGTAAAGCAAGGGTAGCTCAAATCCAGCCTACAAACACAGCCTCACTTCTTCTGAACATGAGTCTGTAAAAATAAATATTGACAATAGTAAAGCAAGGGTGGATCAAATCCAGCCTCAAACCCAGCCTCACCTCTTCTGAACATGAGTCTGTAAAAATATATATTGACAATAGTAAAGCAAGGGTGGCTCAAATCCAGCCTTAAACCCAGTCTCACCTCTTCTGAACATGAATTTGTAAAAATAAATATTGACAATAGTAAAGCATGGGTGGCTCAAATCCAGCCTCACACTCAGTCTCACCTCTTCTGAACATGAGTCTGTAAAAATAAATATTGACAATAGTAAAACAAGGGTGGCTCAAATCCAGCCTTAAACACAGCCTCACTTCTTCTGAACATGAGTCTGTAAAAATAAATATTGACAATAGTAAAGCAAGGGTGAATCAAATCCAGCCTTTAACGCAGTTTCACCTCTTCTGAACATGAGTCTGTAAAAATAAATATTTACAATAGTAAAGCAAGGGTGGCTCAAATCCAGCCTCAAAAACAGCCTCACCTCTTCTGAACATGAGTCTGTAAAAATAAATATTGACAATAGTAAAGCAAGGGTGGCTCAAATCCAGCCTACAAACCCAGCCTCACCTCTTCTGAACATGAGTCTGTAAAAATAAATATTTACAATAGTAAAGCAATGGTGGATCAAATCCAGCCTCAAACCCAGCCTCACCTCTTCTGAACATGAGTCTGTAAAAATAAATATTTACAATAGTAAAGCAAGGGTAGCTAAAATCCAGCCTCAAACCCAGCCTCACCTCTTCTTAACATGAGTTTGGTAAATAAAAAGTTCGGCAAAAGGTAATCTTAAATTTTCGAAAGAAAAACTTTCATTTTCAAAAGACAACCATAGAAGAACGAGAGGGTCGAAAAAAACGGGAAAAACCAGTGTCAAACTATTGAAACACAGCAGCAGAAAATTGGGAGTAGGAACGCAGAAAATGTCAAAATTTAATTAAATAATTATTCAACTAAAGTTAACATATTAACATTTGTTTATTTATATACTAATTATTATAATTTTATAATATCTTATTTTATATGATTTACTAATTATTTTTCTCTTTTTTTTTTATTCAATTCTGAATTTAAATTTACGTGTGGGCCGTTATTATTATAATATGTGCAAACAAAGGGGGATAACTTAGGAAATGAGATTTGAAATTTGAAAAGGAATTTAAATCAATTGTGGAATGGATCAATGTCAAGGAGGTAGGAAGGAACCGTTAGAACGGGGGAAGGGGGGATAAGAACAAACGTTGGAGAAGGGGGGAATTAAGGGACAAAAATACATACACACATATACATATATAAAGTGTAAGCATCTAAATACATATTTATTTTTATGTTAATTTAAGAGTATTCCAAGGGTATAATACTCCTAGAACTAAATTTATATGAATTTATTCTATTTATTGATTCATTGATTTAAAAAAAAAATTTGTTTTAATTTTTCTTTGTTATTATTATTTATTCATATATTTAATTTATTCTTTTATTATTATAATTTCTTTTTTTATTTATTTTATTTATTTAATTTTTTTTTACTATTATTTTATTTTATTGAATTTCAAACTTTAGTTAAGGGATTACAAATGTGTCAGCATACTCATACACACACATGAGAATACACCCATATTAACATACATGTATATATGCATACACATACACAAGGCCTAAATATATGTAAATAAAGTGCATATTATTCCATTCCATAATTATAATATGTGACATGTAAAAATGTGGGGTGGGTGCCGCTGGCAAATAAAGATGAGACAAAAGCAAGCAAGTTGGGGGTGGGAGTGTGAGGATGTAAGAATCAGAGGATGAAAGGGGAAGCAACTCAAATCTGTTATTCAGAGTTGGACGAATTTTAGAGATTAGGATAGCTTCCGAAATTCGAAGCTGACCTATATTGCGGACGGAGTTGAGGCTGCGGACACAAATAGATCGATGTGTGTTGCCACATGATATTAAGTGTTTGTGGAAGGAAGAAATGTGGGTGTTTAGATGCTCTTTAATGCGTTGGTGTAGAGGCCTAACGGTACTACCGATGTAGAACTTTTGACACTTAGCGCATTGTAGGTTGTATACTGTATAGGTGCGGTGCGGAGGCAGAGGCCAGAGTTGGGGATGGGGCAACTAGCTAGAGAGCAGGGGTTTAGTGTTTTTTTTTTTGATAAATGTTGTCGGAGAGAAGTGCCTGTGTGAGAAAGTTGTATGTTAAGGTTCTCACTACGTATGGCATTGCGGATAGCGGAAGTTATACGGTCGCTAAAGAAGGGGAGTTCAAGGAAGCAAGTGTTGGTGAGTGTGTGGTGTCTACGTCTTCTGGTGTTGTTAAGGCTGGATATGGTAGTGAGGGGGAATCCGTTGGTTAATAGGGTTTGGTGGAAGGCTTCGGTGTGTATTGTTTTATCGGAAGTGGAAGAGCATTTGTCCTGTATGCGGGTGATTTCTGTTTGTGCGTAACTAATTATGGATTTGAGGGGTAATGCGGATTTGTAGTGGATGAAGAGGTTCCTGCAGGCCGGTTTTCTATAGAAAGTGGTGTGGAGAGATCCGTCGTCATTAATGCTGAGTTTAAAAAAGGTGTTTTGTTTAAAATCTAGAAATAACAGTGTCTCTTGGCTTCTATATCTAAGTCTTCGCTTACTGAATGGTACTGAAGGGTAGGTATCCCAATATAAACCAATTTCTACTCCAGATCCGGCATGGTAGGACTGATTTAAATATTATATATATATATATATATATATATATATATATATATATATATATATATATATATGCAACAAAATGTGACCCGATTGTTTGAATCAAGGAAGAATGAGTTTTCAAAACTAGATAATTCTAAAATATCAACATCTAACATTAGTCTCTTTCTGTCCGCCATATATTTCTATACTCTGCTTCTATGGGTTAAATACTACTCATAGTTGTGACGATATTCCCTATTGTTTATAATTGAGAATGACAATCGACTGTTTGATAGCTAGTTTTATTACCTCCGACTGTTACTGATCCTGGGTATGACATTAAAAGACATCCAGTGGGGAAGCCTCAATTTGGGAGCTGTGGGGATTGTGGAGTTGCCCGTTAGTTGTCATTGCTACCAGGTCCACTCTGGCCCGGATGGTAGTACCTGTAAGTGCCCCATCTATGGGTGAAATAGACCCTACTGGCGCT
>OY744530.1:109909560-109917060 GCA_963556195.1 Sepiola atlantica | reverse complement strand
CAATCGATAATATAAAAGAAAGTATTTAGAATAGCCAATCAAAATAGCAGAAAAGCGAGTGTTGTTAAAGGTAGGGTCTCGTGTTTAAGTAAAAAGGTAGAGTTGCTAAAATACAATAGAAAAGTTCAAATACGAAATAATGTCAGTGCCACGAACATATATGTCTTATGAAAAAGATGTACCGGCGAACGTGAGTGGCAGTAGTAGTATGTGTAAGTGTAAAAGTTAAAAGTCTCCCAAATTAATGTATGGTTGACTCTTTTAAAAGATGTCGAGCTTAATAAAATGTAAAAAGTATTGAAAACAAACGAAACAAACGCATAGTTACCGCAAACACACATTAAGATTTTTATCTGCAGCTTTTGAAAAGAATGTTATATTGGTGAAGCAAATAGGAGAAAATAAGTTTACTTTATTATAACGATTGCTAAATAATTAATATTGCCATTACTGAATAAGTTCTGTTTTACACGTAGTATTTTTACCAAACACTGTAATTAGTGCGAGTTTTAGCGAGTAGATAAGATATTATATAGTTATTCAAATAATAGATCTTTTCAAATTTCAAGCCAGTGAATTTCGTTAACTTTTTGCTCTATTAAAAATATTAATTATGGAAATCGACGTCGTTTAGTTGTTATAGGCGCGGACTTTGAACTCTGCATGCCGAGTTAAAATTCTGTCGTAGTATTAATCACTAATTGCCCTGGGAAAGGCATGAACCGATATGGCCCCTCTATAAATAGATTAAACAGTAGGGTAAACAATACTCTCAAGCATTCGTTGTGCAACTCGTCTAATCTAGAAAAACGGAAACTCCGAAATAACATCAGTCTTTCTCTGCTGATCCCGAGATTGTTTCCAGTCGTCCTAGACTTCTCTTTTCCACTGGACCCAATCAATGCTAGTTTATAAGAGATGTGGCTGGAAATAGAGCAACGCTTGCTTTACTATAGACACCCAGCATAGGCTTCCCTATAGAGGAAATCTATTGTTTCTCGAAAAAATTGAGGTTTCTTCTGGATATAGAAGGGTTACACAGAAAGTTCCTAATGAGTATCGAGGGTTAGGGTTAGGGTTAGGGTTAGGCAATTTGAGTTAGAAATTGAGATTAGAAACATTGCGTACAAGAATGCCGGCTGATCCAATTAACTTCTTTCAAAATGTAAAACTGATACAACAACTATGAAAATTACAAAGCAAATATTTACAGAAAACCGAGCAACTTGATCGCTCATCTTAAAGAAACACTTGACATTTTTATTTTATTTTAACCACCACTTTATCAAGACCGAGGCCACCCGTGGACAAGTGTTCGTGTGATTTCTATTCATCCCCCCTCCATTAGTAGTGTCATGTGGGTTTGATGGAAGCGTTTTTCAATGGAATGACTTGGATTTGAACCTGGCACACCCAGGTTCTCAGTCCACGTCGATACCAACTAAGCCACCTTGCCATCCTCAATGATATCCTTTACCCAGAGAGAAACATTAATTATTGCAACAATTATCTGATTCGTGTAAATAATGGATTGAATGGACAGTGTTGGGAGCTTTCAGGTTAGATATTTAAAACAGAACCATAACTTTTTTTAACAGCGAGATATCATTGATGATGACTGAATTAAAAAAAAAACCTTCTAATCAGACGTAACAGCAGATTTAATTGCAGAATAAAACATAATTATCGATAATAAATGTTTAACAACTAATGAACTATATAAAATAATGATGAATAACAGTATTAAAAATAAAGTAGAAATGTATATAGGATCTACAGAAAATTAATAAAGAGGTAGATTTAATTATTCTAAATAGCTTTTGAAATTAATAGTAACTTTTTTCGTGATTACCGTATGAATAATAGCTTGCATGGACAGTATTGGGAGCTTTCAGATTATATATTTAAACCAAGATCTGTACTTTTTTACAGGTGAGATATCGTTCTGAGCAACTGGTGTGAATGATACCAGTGAATAAGATATAAAAAAATATGTAGTTGTAAAATAAAAAAGCATGGTCCTTTAATGAGTACATGTTAAACAACTATAAAAATATATAAAGCAATAATAATTATCAGTATTAATAACGAAGCAAGAATGTGTATAGGATCTACGGAAAATTAATTAAACACTAGATATAACTGTCTAAATAGCTTTTAAAATAATATGGACTGATTTCGTGATCATGGTATGAATAATCGACTGCATAGACAGTATTGGGAACTCTTAAATTATATATTTAAAAAATTGAAGCTGTTTTACAATCAATGCTGATTCATAAGAGATGTGGTTGGAATTGAGCAACCCTTGATTTACTATAGACACCCAGCGTAGGTATCCCTATAGAGGAAAGAAAACTAGTAAAATAAAATAATTAATATAGTTGTAGAATAAGGAATGATTACATACCTATATAACAACTAATGAAATATTTGAATATATAATAAATAGCAGTGTTAATAAAATAGTAAAACTGCGTATAGCATCTACATGAAATTAATTTAAACGTAACAATAATTAGTTTAAATACCTTTTGAAATAATAACTATTACTTTCGTGGTTACAATATAAATATTTAATCGCACGGACAGTGTTGAGATCTCTCTGGTGAGATATTTAAAACTGAATCTGAAGTATTTTACCAGCTAAATATCATTGTTAATGAGTCGTGTGTAAAGCTATAAGGAATAAGATAGAATAATTTATCTAAGTGTAAATCAAACATACTTGCTTATTAATTAATAAATATTTAACAACTAATGAAATACATAAAACGACAATAAGTAACGGTATTAATAATGAAGTAATCATCAAGGAAGGCGCGAGAGCGCTCTATCCCTTAATAGACTTCCAGAATGGCCTATGCTGGAAATCTCATTCATAACTCAAAAACCAATAAACTAAATTAGTTAAAACTTTGCACAAAATTTCTATTTGATAGGTTTTATAAGTGTGTAGAATTTCAACATCATTAGTCAAGGCAACCCAGAGATCAAGAAAGTTCAATCATGAAATCATGTTATCTGTGTGTACGTACGTACGTATGTGCCATCCTGTATCTTAACGCTTTTGATTGGTCTATGCTAGAAATCTCATTTCTTTGATCAATCATAACTCAAAAACCAATAAACCAAATTAGTTAAAACTTTGCACAAAATTTCTATTTGATAGGTTTTGTAAGTGTGTAGAATTTCAGCATCATTTGTCAAGGCAACCCAGAGATCCAACAAGTTCAGGCATAATTTTGTGTTATCCGTGTGTACGTACGTACGTATGTGCCACCCTGTATCTCATCAACTATTTGATGGATTCAGCTGATTTTTGGCAGAGATAAAGGTTCTAGGGTCTAGTTGATGGCATTTTAATTTCAGTTCACCATATACCTTAGTTTTCCAGAAAATTCCAAAAAACCTTTAAAATGGCCATAGTATTGAGGCATAGACTTTACAAAAGTAGTGACATTCCATGAAAAATGCCAGTATACTGAAAGCAAATGCCCTTAATAAGGTTAAGATGAAAATTCATATACACTAAATGTACAAAAGCAAGGAAATTCCCAAATTTTTACACTTTTATTGTCATTAAGGGTATTCGAGCAGAACAGGGCTATGTATTTTACACTTCATCCACTCATGCATAGAGATTTATACTGTAGTGATATGATAATGAAATAGTTTGGTTGATATGTAGTCATGCCCTTAATTAATGACAATAAAATTGTAAAAAATTAGGAATTTCCTTGCTTTTGTACATTTACTTGTATATGCATTTTCATCTTAACCCTATTAAGGGCATATGATTTCAGTATACTGGCATTTTTCATGGAATGTATATAGGATCATCGGAAAAGTAATTAAAAGGTAGATATAACATGTCTAAATATATATTAAACTTGATATTTACTGATTTCGTGATCATGATACAAATAATCGATTTTATAGACAGTACTTGGAGCCTTCAGATGAGATATTTTTACCAAAATCTGAACTTTTCTTACCAACGCGATATCATTGTTAAGGACTAGTATGAAAACTCCTAGAGATAAAAATGCATATAGTTATTGGGTACAGAATAATTGTCAATTAATAAATCCATGTAATACTGAAGAAAAAATGTACATCGGTTCTACAGAAAGTTAATTCAAGTGTAGATATTACAGAGTCTAAAATTATTGGAATTTATGCCGATGTGTGTGAGAAGAAACAATATTATATTTTTTGAATAATGAGACAATTTTAGGAAATGCAATTGTGCATTGTTTATTTGCAGAGTGATATTTTAGCAAGAAGTCTACGGGGGCGTTTCAACATGAATACGTAGATAAGCAATATTATGAACGCTTACAGCAGGAATTCATTGAAGGCAAAATGTAAGCCAAGAAAGTGAAACAAAGCCAACCACATTTCTTACGATGTAGATGATTAAAACCATTTGCGATTTTACTACGCTTAATCGATTCGGCCATTTATCAACCTACTTATTCTGGAGCATTTCCTGTTGGTTGAAAATGTATAAACTTGGTATGGCACTCAAAGTCAAGAGAAGCAAGGGAGGCGCGAGAGCGCTCTATCTCTTAATAGACCTCCAGAATGGCCTATGCTGGAAATCTCATTTCTTTGATTAATCATAACTCAAAAACCAATAAACCAAATTAGTTGAGACTTTGCACACACTTTTTATTTGATAGGTTCTATAAGTGTGTAAAATTTCAGCATCATTAGTCAAGGCAACCCAGAGATCCAGAAAGTTCAATCATGAAATCATGTTATCCGTGTGTACGTACGTACGTACGTATGGGCCACCCTGTATCTCATCAACTATTTGATGGATTCAGCTGATTTTTGGCAGAGATAGAGGTTCTAGAGGCGAGTTGATGGCATTTTAATTTCAGTTCACCATATACCTTAGTTTTCCAGAAAATTTAAAAAAAAACTTAAATGACCATTGTATTGAGGCATAGCCTCGACAAAAGTAGTGATATTCCATGAAAAAAGGCCAGTATACTGAAATCATATGCCCTTAATGGGGTTAAGATGAAAATTCATATACACTAAATGTACAAAAGCAAGGAAATTCCCAAATGTTTACACTTTTATTGTCATTAAGGGTATGCGAGCAGAACAGGGCTATGTATTTTAGTGGTAGGAATTTTCTTCAGCGCACCTCCTACACGTCATCCACTCATGCATATAGATTTATACTGTAGTAATGTGATAATAAAATAGTTTGGTTAATATGTAGTCAAACCATTTCATTATCACATCACTACAGTATAAATCTCTATGCATGAGTGGATGAAGTGCGTGAGGTGCGCTAAAGAAAAATTTCTACCAGTAAAATACATAGCCCTCTTGTGCTCGCATACCCTTAATGACAATAAAAGTGTAAACATTTGGGAATTTCCTTGCTTTTGTACATTTAATTGTATATAAATTTTGTTCTTAACCGTATTAAGGGCATATGATTTAAGTATACTGGCATTTATCTTGGAATATATTAGTATATACTAGCAGAATACGTATTCAAGAATGGCTGGTGTACTTATAAATATTAAAATTATTTCCCTAAACAGAACGGATTTTCACCATTTCATGTCACCTTACAAAGATAAATACCAGGATATATATATATATATATATATATATATATATATATATATATATATATATATTATAATTTATACATACAGATTTTAAACAGACATATGGACCGGCGGTTTCTGACAGGAAAAAGGTTGGATCCCCAAATCCCGTCTTCGTCAGCACAGCCTGAAATGTTAGATTTACCATTTCAGGCTGTGCTGACGAAGACGGGATTTTGGGATCTAACCTTTTTTCTGTCAGAAACCGCCGGTCCATATGTCTGATTAAAATCTGTATTAATAAATAACAAATATTACGCTTTTAATTTAATTTAATTGAGCACTCTGCTGGTATTTCCCTATTTATTCTTTTTTCAGTATACCTTTATATATATATATATATATATATATATATATATATATATATATATATATATATATATATATATATATATATATATGGAACTTTAATTAATGCCTTAAATCTTTATTTCAATTTTGATTAAAATCCAGTTTGGTTCTTGAAAATGATTAAACATTTTTGGTTTAAATTTAAGGAGTCTTAAAAATAATTGAAATTCAGGGAATCTTACTTTATTGGTATCGAATGACTATGCCTTCTTTACACGGACCGCTGGCCTTTTGCCCCCCCCCCATCCCTTCCCCATGGTTCCCCGACCGTACTAACATGTAGAAACTTATATGTTTTGTGAACAAATATCTTGCTGCACAACTCCCTATTTAGGATGCCCCTTATAAATCTGGCTCCTAATCACAGTAGCCTCTTTTGTCTCAGTGACAATGTGACCCCTTGTTTGGGGTGAATACAAACAAACCAAAATTGCCCCCGAATACTTCAAATCTTTATAATAATGTGCCTTTAACTTATGGGTTAACTATAATTAAAATCGAATTATTTATTTTGAGTTGATTATGAATAAATAGGAAATTAGACTCCATTAAGCGAGAAGAATGGAACCCTTGGCCTTTTGGCAAGGAGCAAAGTGAAGTATCTGTTTTGAAGCTGCACTTAGTCTTTTCTGTCCTCGGTCAGTTAAGGAGAAGTCCTTCTAGACTGAGGCCATTTTATTTTTGTTTAAATCCAAAATGCCACTTTTTGGGAGCTAGATTTTCTTCACATTAACAACCGAGTCTTTCGTATTGAAAATTGAGTAGACTAGGCAATTAAAGGACTATAGAAATACGTCACACGCGATCCAGAAAGAGATGGTGACTGCCAACAGAAAAACGCAACTAATGCTAAGACAAACAAAGAAGGCAACAATAGACTCCGTTGACTAATATATTAAACAGTAAGACACATCATAAATGTATGTAGAAAACTACCCCAAAGAAATATAAAAGTTCACATTACTAGGTTGGGAAATAATTCTACTGGGATATGTGCAAACGACAGACATTTGAAAGAAACGTAATAAAAACGCAACCCGAAGCCAGTATTAGAAAGTGAACAGCATAATATCATTTGGGGTACTGAAACACAAACAGACAAGCACATCTAAACTAGAAAACAAAACATAATAATCAACAAAAGAAAAAAAGGCAAATAGTAGATTTCGCTGTTCCAGCTCTTCATATGGTGACACTGAAGGTTTATTTCTAAGAACTACCTTTCTGTGGAACACAATACAATGGCGCCGCTTTACAGCTGACTAAAATTACAAGTTGAAAAAGTATTTTTGTTATATTACAGTATTTATCTAGATGTAATCTTTATTTGATCAATATTAACATTGAACGATAACAACGATTTTTAGTAAAAATTAATTTAGGTTAACAATGGGTAAGATACTGTTGTTGTTATTATTATTATTATTTGTACTCGCTAGGAGTTCTCACACAGATTATCGTCAGTGATTGCTCACCGACAGCAACCAGCGGTATTTCCTGAAGTCTG
>OY744530.1:109882060-109907060 GCA_963556195.1 Sepiola atlantica | reverse complement strand
GGTTACATATGTGCATACATGTTTCGGTTGTACTCTTCACAGAGAGTCCACCTCTCTAGACTTTAGTCTGAAGAGGTGGACTCTATGTGAAGAGTACAACCGAAACATCTATGCACATATGTAACCAATAATGTTTGTATTAATAAAATGTATACTATATATATATATATACATATATATATATATATATATATATATATATATATATATATATATATATATATATATGTGTGTATGTAAATAAAGTAAAATATGTGTATATGTTTATATATTCGTATGTATAATAATATAGAGACAATTACCATTTGAAAATTCCAATATTTCAGATGTGCATGAAATATGATTCATAGTGATTAACCACTATTTAAACAAGATTCCCTGAATTTAATTTCTTCTTCAGACCACTTAAGCTTAAGTTTTGAAATAAAAACATTTTTTATAATACTTATTTCAATTTTGATCAAAACTCATGAAATGATTTAGATTCTAACTATCTCCTCTATTGTTAAATTAAAAAAAAAAATAACTCTTTTTTGAAAAAGTCGATTCAGCCGAAGTAAGGATCCGTCAACTCTTAGATTAGGCTGGATTCTAGGATAATTTTAACTTAAACTTCTCTCTCTCTCTCTCTCTCTCTCTCTCTCTCTATATATATATATATATATATATATATATATATATATATATATATGTAATTATTCTTTTAATATTTTACATACGTACAACGTTGTTTCGAGCTTATGGCTCTCATCAGCGCAGACGGTCACAGGGCGCGAACCCTGTTCAAGTGCACACTAGAATCCGTAACCGTTCACCTAGTCTCATTAGGCTACGAGAGATTGTCACGTAATAACGGAGAAATAAAATAATATTTACACTGAAAGCGGCAAGCATACACATCTAAACATTCGATAGTACTCAACGACAGATTCGGAGCATTGCACTGAGGCTTTTATGTTTTTATGTTTAATCATTCCGACAGTGCTCAACTTTCAATTTTACTTGGAAGGGGCTTATAATAATAGTAAATTACTATTAATACTTTACCTACGCACGACGTCGTTTCGAGCTTATGCTTATATATATATATATATATATATATATATATATATATATATATATATATATGAGTTTTCTGAACTTTTCATATGATTTGTTTTTTTTTTATCGTTTTATTAATTTGCATACACCTTGGATACATGTTTTTTCACTGTCATTTACTGCATCGAATGCAAACAAATTTCCCGCCTGGATAACTTTTTCGTTTTTGGACTACCACTCACCACCTGGATCATTTTTCAATCCACCCTCTTCATATCTTTCCTGAATATGTTTTAAATTTTATGACTTGGATAAACTGTATAGCTTTAATAAAAAAGTATGTTTGGGGCTGATATATTTGATGTTTTATATACTTTTATGTATTTTTATATATATTTTTATATATTTTCAAAGTTTAATTTATTACCTGCAGTAATGTCATTGAGGTAATGGTCCTCTGAGGAGAAACATTTTCTTTGAAAACTCATAAGTTAAGGACTTTAAGGTACTTTGCCTGAACATTGAATTCTAATAAAATTTGATTCGCACCTTATTTTATTCTTTCACTTTATCTAATGCTATATATATATATATATATATATATATATATATATATATATATAGCATTATATGTATATATATATATATATATATATATATATATATATATGTATATATATATATATATATATATATATATTACGTATCACGATGAGTCGAAACACGACGAAAAACGTGTTCGTGGATCATTATATTTCAAAAGATATATGTCGCTCCCCAGATAAGGCCATCACATATGTAAAGTAAAAGTTATTCCCACCTTGCAATTAGGCTAGATAATTTTCCATATCAAGAGTTGAATTCATTCAAAAAGTAAAATATAATAGCCTGAAACTTGAAATGCAAAGGTTGTCATTTTAAAGAGAGTCATCCAGTATTTCGGAAAGTACAGTCGTCATCTGATATCTTCTTCTAATTGGTGCCAAACATTCTTCCGGGTCTTGTCCCAAATCCAGCATCGTCGCCCTTTATTAATATGCCACTGTCTGATATATGCACACGTCCCGGGCGAACTTGCCCTTACTTTTATATATCTTTCTATTTTATGGCGTTTTTAGTTTTCGTCAGTATTGTCTGTCAGCCATTCTTTGTAATATCTAAGCACCCTCAGGGGATGGGACCGTCAGCATCAGCACATTCTGAAATGCGCACGCCGGTAGGCACACGCACACACACACACGCACCCACCAACACAAAAGAGCACACGCACATACATTTTTATTCGTGTAAACCCCTGTATGAACAGACCAGTAGCGTCACAAAATGTACGCGTGTCTAAATTGTTGATCGTTAATGAGAAATCGTATGTTTGCATTTTTGTTCTGTTCGTCGCCGTAATACACACATAGTGGAAAGTTTACAATTGGAAGACCGGATTAAATATCTTCTGCTCTTAAAATTCAGCACGTATGGACATCAATCAGCTACAAAACAAACAAAAATAAAAGTGATCTTATTTTGATACTAGCAAACTGCATCCGCACACTATCGCTTCGCAATTTAATTCGACTTGAAATCATTGAAACGAAATTAATCGATGAGAAAAAGAAGACAACAATCTCTCTCTTTCTCTATCGATACAAATAAATCATACCTAATCAATAATAAGACAAAACTAATCGATAAGAAAAAAGAGACAAAACTAATCGATAAGAAAATTACCGATAAGAAAAAGACGACAAAATTATCCTTTTGTCTTTTTCTTTGGATGTGCATATTTATGTCCATATTAAGAGTGAAAAAAAGGCTTCTTTTCTATTTATTATCACCACATATTTTCCATAAACCTTATCCTCATTTTCTCATAAATAAAAATTTGCTTACACAATTATTATTTCATTTATTATTATTATTATTATTATTATTATTATTATTATTATTATTATTATTATTATTATTATTATTATTATTATTATTATTATTATCAGTTATTATTGCTCTTATAATTATAATTATAATTATTATTATCAGTTATTATTATTATTATTATCAGTTATTATTATTTATTATTATAAGTTATTATTATTATTATTATTATTATTATCAGTTATTATTATTATCAGTTATTATTGCTATTATTATTAGTAGTATTATTATCATTATTATTATTATCAGTTATTATTGCTATTATTATTATTACTATTATTATTATCATCATTATTGTTATTATTATTATTATTAACATTATTATTATTATCATTATTATTATTATCATTATTATTATTATTATTATTAGTAATTATTGCTATCATTATTATTACTATTATTATTATTATTACTATTATTATTATTATTATTATTATTTAGATCACCAATTTCTTACTTTGATTATGAACATAAAATTTGCATACGTGATTACTGAAGCATTCAAACAACATGAACATTGCCTTTTAGTAAACCCTAAATGAGATTACATTTATTAGATGGCTCAACACTTTTGACATATAAGGTCACAAGATGCGCAGAGCAAGAGATTCAAACTGTCAAAATAGACTCCAAATTTTGATCTTAAATTGAACAAAGAAAAATAGTTATCTTTTAGAAACGAACTGACGGAATCGGTTTTCAAATCTCATAAACACATCCATTGCTGATCTTGTATATCAAGAATTTATGGTGGAACGATGCGAAAACACATCCATTGCGTATATAGTATGTCTAGAATGATTAGTTTAACCATGTCAAATCATATCAATTGCTTATCTAGTATGTCTAGAACGAATGGTGGAACGATGCCAAAACACATCCATTGCTGATCTAGTATGTCTGGAATAAATCGTAGAACAATGCCAAAACAAATCCATTGCTGATCTAGTATGTCAAGAATTAATAGTTGAACGATGCCAAAACACATCCATTGCTGATCTAGTATGTCTACAATGATTAGTTGAACGATGCAAAAACACATCTATTGCTGATCTTGTATGTCTAGAATTAATCGTACAACAATGCCAAAACACATCCATTGCTGATCTAGTATGTCTAGAATGAATAGTGGAACAATGACCAAAACACATCCATTGCTGATCTTGTATATGTAGAATGATTTGTTTAACTATTCCAAAACACATACATTGCTGATCTAGTATGTCTAGAATAAATGGTGGAACGATGCCAAAAAACATCCATTGCTGATCTAGCATGTCTAGAAGAAATAGTGGAACTATGCCAAAACATATCTATTGCTGATCTAGTATGTCTAGAATTATTAGTTGAACCATGCCAAAACACATCCATTGCTGATCTAGTATGTCTAGAATTTTTAGTTGAACCATGCCAATACACATCCATTGCTGATCTAGTATGTTTAGAATCTATAGTGGAACGATGCCCAAAACACATCCATTGCTGATCTAGTATGTCTAGAATTATTAGTTGAACCATGCCAAAACACATCCATTGCTGATCTAGTATGTCTAGATTGAATAGTGGAACCATGACCAAACACATCCATTGCTGATCTAGTATGTGAAGAATTAATGGTGGAACGAAGCCAAAACACATACATTGCTGATCTAGTATGTCTAGAATTTTTAGTTGAACCATGCCAATACACATCCATTGCTGATCTAGTATGTTTAGAATCTATAGTGGAACGATGCCCAAAACACATCCATTGCTGATCTAGTATGTCTAGAATTATTAGTTGAACCATGCCAAAACACATCCATTGCTGATCTAGTATGTCTAGAATGAATAGTGGAACCATGACCAAACACATCCATTGCTGATCTAGTATGTGAAGAATTAATGGTGGAACGAGGCCAAAACACATCCATTGCTTATCTAGTATGTCTAGAATGAATGGTGGAACGATGCCAAAAATAATCCATTGCTGATCTATTCTGTCTATTATTAATAATGGAACTATGCCAAAACACATCCATTGCTGATCTAGTATGTCTAGAATGATTAGTTGAACGATGCAAAAACACATCTGTCGCTTATCTTGTATGCCTAGAATTAATAGTGGAACGATGCTAAAACACATCTATTGCTGATCTAGTATGTCTAGAATGAATGGTGGAACGATGCCAAAACACATCCATTGCTGATCTAGTATGTCTAGAATTAATAGTTGAACGATGCCAAAACACATCTATTGCTGATCTAGTATGTCTATTATTAATAACTGAACGATGCAAAAACACATCCATTTCAATCTAGTATGTCTAGAATGAATAGTGGAACGATGCCAAAAACATCCATTGCTGATTTAGTATGTCTAGAATGAATAAGGGAATGAGGCAACAACACATCCATTGCTGATCTAGTATGTCTAGAATGAATGGTGGAACGATGCCAAAACACATCCATTGCTGATCTAGTATGTCTAGAATGAATAGTGGAACCATGGCAAAACACATCTATTGCTGATCTAGTAGGTCTAGAATGAATGGTGGAACGATGCTAAAACACATCCATTCCTGATCTAGTATGTCTAGAATGAATAGTAGAACCATGCAAAACATATCCATTGCTTATCTAGTATGTCTAGAATGAATGGTGGAATGATGCCAAAACACATCCATTTCTGATCTAGTATGCTTAGAATTAATAGTTGAACGATGCCAAAACAAATCCATTGCTGATCTAGTAGGTCTAGAATGATTAGTTGAACGATGCAAAAACACATCTGTCGCTCATCTTGTATGTCTAGAATTAATTGTGGAACGATGCCAAAACGCGTGTATTGCTGATCCATTATGTCTGGAATTAATGGTAGAACGATGCCAAAACACACCCATTGCTGATTTAGTATTTCTAGAAAGATTAGTTGAACGATGCCAAGACACATCTATTGCTGATCTAGTATGTCTAGAATGATTAGTTGACCCATACCAAAACACATCCATTGCTGATCTAGTATGTATAGAATGAATATTGAAACGATGTTAAAACACATCGATTGCTGATCTAGTATGTCTAGAATGATAAGTTTAACTATTCTAAAACACATCCATTGCTGATCTAGTATGTCTAGCATCAATGGTGGAACGATGCCAAAACACATCCATTGCTGATCTAGTATGTCTAGAAGTAATAGTGGAACCATGCCAAAACATATCCATTGCTGATCTAGTATGTGAAGAATTAATGGTGGAACGAAGCCAAAACACATACATTGCTGATCTAGTATGTCGTGAAGAATTAGTTCAACCATGCCAAAACACATCCATTGCTGATGTAGTATGTCTAGAATGAATGGGGGAACGATGCCAAAACACATCCATTGCTGATGTAGTGTGTCTTGAATGAATGGGGGAACGATGCCAAAACACATCCATTGCTGATGTAGTATGTCTAGAATGAATGAGGGAACGATGCCAAAACACATCGATTGCTGATCCAGTATGTCCAGAATGCTTAGTGTAACCATGCTTAAACACATCCATTTCTGAACTAGTATGTCTAGAATAAATGGTGGAACGATGCCAAAACACATCCATTGCTGATATAGTGTGTTTAGAATTAATAGTCGAACGATGCCAAAAACATCCATTGCTGGTTTAGTATGTCTAGAATTAATTAGGGCACGAGGCAAAAACACATCCATTCCTTATCTAGTATGTATAAAATCGTCAGTTTGACCATGCCCAATCACATGCATTGCTTATGTAGTATGTCTAGAATGAATGCTGGAACGATGCCAAAACACACACATTGCTGATCTAGTATGTGTATAATTAAGAGTTGACCGATGCCAAAACACATCTATTGCTGATCTAGTATGTCTAGAATGAATGGTGGTACGATGCCAAAAATAATCCATTGCTGATCTAGTATGTGAAGAATTAATGGTAGTACGATGCAAAAACACATCTGTCGCTGATCTTGTATGCCTGGAATTCATTGTGGAACGATGCCAAAACACATCTATTTCTGATCTAGTAGTTCTACAATGAATGGTGAAACGATGCCAAAACACATCCATTTCTGATCTAATATGTCTAGAATTGATACTTGACAGATTCCAAAAAGAATCTATTGCTGATCTAGTGTGTCTATTGTTAATAATGGAACTATGCCAAAACACATCGTTTGTAGATCTGTTATGTCTAGAATGATTAGTTGAACGATGCAAAAACACATCCATTGCTGATCGAGTATGTCTAGAATGATTTGTTGCACCATGCCCAAACACATCCATTGCTGATCTAGTATGTCTAGAATGAATAGTTGAACAATGCTACAGCACATCCATTGCTGATCTAGTATGTCTAGAATGAATAGTAGAACCATGCGAAACACATCCATTGCTGATTAAGTATGTCTACAATGAACTGTTCAACGATGCCAAAACACATCCATTGCTGATCTCGTATGTCTAGAGGGAATAGGTGAACCATGCAAAAATATCCATTGCTGATCTTGTATTTCAAGAATTTATAGTTGAACGATGCCAAAACACATCCATTGCTGATCTAGTGTGTCTAGAATGATTAGTTGAACGATACCAAAACACATCCATTGCTGATCTAGTATGTATAGAATGAATATTGAAACGATGTTAAAACACATCGATTGCTGATCTAGTATGTCTAGAATGATTAGTTGAACTATGCCAAAACACATCCATAGCTGAACTAGTATGTGTAGAATTAATAGTGGAACGATGCCAAAACACATCCATTGCTGATATAGTATATCTAGAATTAATAGGGGAACAATGCCAAAACACATCTATTGCTGATCTAGTATGTCTAGAATGAATGGAGGAACGACGCCAAAACACAGCCATTGTAATCTAGTATGTCTAGAATGATTGGTTGAACCATGCCAAAACACATCCATTGCTGATCTAGTATGTCTAGAATGAATGGTGGAACTATGCCAAAACACATCCATTGCTGATCTTGTATGTCTAGAATGATTAGTTGAACGATGCAAACACACATCTGTCGCTGATCTGGTATGCCTAGAATAAATAGTGGAACGATGCCAAAACACATCTATTGCTGATCTAGTATGTCTACAATGAATCGTGGAACGATGCCAAAACACATCCATTTCTGATCTAGTATGTCAAGAATTGATACTTGAACGATGCCAAAAATAATCTATTGCTGATCTAGTATGTCTATTATTAATAATAGAACTATGCCAAAACACATCCATTGCTGATCTAGTATATCTAGAATGATTAGTTGAACCATGGCTAAACACATCCGTTGCTGATCTAGTATGTCTAGAATGAATAGTGAAACGATGCTCAAACACATCCATTGCTGATCTAGTATGTCTAGAATGATTGGTTGAACCATGCAAAAACACATCCATTGCTGATCTAGTATGTCTAGAATGAATGGTGGAACGATGCCAAAACACATCCATTGCTGATCTAGTATGTCTATGAATGACTAGTGGAACCATGCCAAAACATATCCATTGCTGATCTAGTATGTGAAGAATAAATAGTGGAACGATGCCAAAACACATACATTGCTGATCTAGTATTTCTAGAATGATTAGTGGAACCATGCCGAAACACATCCATTTCTGAACTAGTATGTCTAGAATAAATAATGGAACGATGCCAGAACACATCTATTGCTGATATAGTATGTCTAGAATGAATAGTGGAACAATGCCAAAAACATCCATTGCTGATTTAGTATGTCTAGAATGAATGAAGGAACGAGGCCAAAACACATCCATTGCTGATCTTGTGTGTGTATAATTAAGAGTTGACTGATGCCAAAACAAATCTATTGCTGATCTAGTATGTCTAGAATGAATGGTGGAACGATGCCAAAACAGATGCATTGCTGATCTAGTATGTCTAGAATTAATAGTTAGACGATGCCAAAAATAATCCATTGCTGATCTATCCTGTCTAGTAATTATAATGGAACCATGCCAAAACACATCCATTTCTGATCTAGTATGTCTAGAATTTATAGTTGAACGATGCTAAAACACATCCATTGCTGATTTAGTATGTCTAGAATGAATGTGTAAACGAGACAAAAACACATCCATTGCTTATCTAGTATGTATACAATCGTAAGTTTAACCATGCCCAGACACATCCATTGCTAATCTAGTATGTCTAGAATGAATGGTGGAACGATGCCAAAACACATCCCTCGCTGATCTAGGTTGTCTAGAATGAATGTTGGAACGATGCCAAAACACATCCATTGCTAATCAAGGTTGTCTAGAATGAATGGTGAAACGATGCCAAAACACATCCATTGCTAATCTAGGTTGTCTATAATGAATGGTTGAACGATGCCAAAACACATCCATTGCTAATCTAGGTTGTCTATAATGAATGGTGAAACGATGCCAAAACACATCCATTGCTAATCTAGGTTGTCTAGAATGAATGGTGGAACGATGCCAAAACACATCCATTGCTAATCAAGGTTGTCTAGAATGAATGGTTGAACGATGCCAAAACACATCCATTGCTAATCAAGGTTGTCTAGAATGAATGGTTGAACGATGCCAAAACACATCCATTGCTAATCAAGGTTGTCTAGAATGAATGGTGAAACGATGCCAAAACACATCCATTGCTAATCTAGGTTGTCTATAATGAATGGTTGAACGATGCCAAAACACATCCATTGCTAATCTAGGTTGTCTAGAATGAATGTTGGAACGATGCCAAAACACATCCATTGCTAATCAAGGTTGTCTAGAATGAATGGTTGAACGATGCCAAAACACATCCATTGCTAATCAAGGTTGTCTAGAATGAATGGTTGAACGATGCCAAAACACATCCATTGCTAATCAAGGTTGTCTAGAATGAATGGTGAAACGATGCCAAAACACATCCATTGCTAATCTAGGTTGTCTATAATGAATGGTTGAACGATGCCAAAACACATCCATTGCTAATCTAGGTTGTCTAGAATGAATGGTGAAACGATGCCAAAACACATCCATTGCTAATCTAGGTTGTCTAGAATGAATGGTGGAACGATGCCAAAACACATCCATTGCTAATCTAGGTTGTCTAGAATGAATGTTGGAACGATGCCAAAACACATCCATTGCTAATCAAGGTTGTCTAGAATGAATGGTGAAACGATGCCAAAACACATCCATTGCTAATCTAGGTTGTCTATAATGAATGGTTGAACGATGCCAAAACACATCCATTGCTAATCTAGGTTGTCTAGAATGAATGGTGAAACGATGCCAAAACACATCTATTGCTAATCTAGGTTGTCTAGAATGAATGGTGGAACGATGCCAAAACACATCTATTGCTAATCTAGTATGTCTAGAATGATTAGTTGAACGATGCCAAAACACATCCATTGCTGATCTAGTATGTCTAGAATGATTAGTTGAACCATGCCAAAACACATCCATTGCTGATCTAGTATGTCTAGAATGATTAGTTAAACGATGCCAAAACACATCCATTGCTGATCTAGTATGTCTAGAATGATTGGTTGAACCATGCCAAAACACATCCATTGCTGATCTAGTATGTCTACAATGATTAGTTGAACGATGCCAAAACACATCCATTGCTGATCTAGGATGTCTAGAATGATTAGTTGAACCATGCCAAAACACATCCATTGCTGATCTAGTATGTCTAGAATGATTAGTTGAACGATGCCAAAACACATCTATTGCTGATCTAGTATGTCTAGAATGATTAGTTGAACGATGCCAAAACACATCTATTGCTGATCTAGTATGTCTAGAATAATTAGTTGAACGATGCCAAAACACATCCATTGCTGATCTCGTATGTCTAGAATGAATAGTAGAACCATGCCGAAACACATCCATTGCTGATAAAGTATGTCTACAATGAACTGTTCAACGATGCCAAAACACATTTATTGCTGAGCTAGTATGTCTAGAATTAATAGTGGAACGATGCAAAAAATAATCAATTGCTGATCTAATATGTCTAGAATGATTAGTTGAACGATGCAAAATCACATCCATTGCTGATCTGGTATGTCTATTATTAATAATGGAACTATGCCAAAACACATCCATTGCTGATCTAGTATGTCTATAATTAATAGTTCACCGATGCCAAAACACATCCATTGCTGATCTAGTATGTCTAGAATGAATAGTGGAACGATACCAAGACAAATCCATTGCTGATCTAGTATGTCTAGAATGAATAGTGGAACGATGCTCAAACACATCCATTACTGATCTAGTATGTCTAGAATGATTGGTTGAACCATGCAAAAACACATCCATTGCTGATCTAGTATGTCTAGAATGAATAGTGGAACGATGCCAAAACACATCCATTGCTGATCTAGTATGTCTAGAATGAATCGTGGAACCATGCCCAAAACACATCCATTGCTGATCTTGTATGTCTAGAATAAATGGTGGAACGATGCCAAAACACATCCATTGCTGATCTAGTATGTCTAGAAGTAATAGTAGAACCATGCGAAAACATATCCATTGCTGATCTAGTATGTAAAGAATTAATGGTGGAACGATGCCAAAACACATCCATTGTGTTTTCTAGCATGATTTGTTGAACGATTTTAAAACACATCCATTGCTGATAAAGTATGTCTACAATGAACTGTTCAACGATGCCAAAACACATCCATTGCTGATCTAGTATGTCTAGAATAAATAGTTGAACGATGCCAAAACACATCCATTGCTGATCTCGTATGTCTAGAATGAATAGTAGAACCATGTCAAAATATATCCATTGCTGATCTAGTATTTCAAGAATTTATGGTAGAACGATGCCAAATCACATCCATTGCTGATCTAGTATGTCTAGAATGATTAGTTGAACCATACCAAAACACATACATTGCTGATCTAGTATGTCTAGAATTGATATTGGAACGATGCCAAACCACATCGATTGCTGATCTAGTATGTCTAGAATGATTAGTTGAACCATGCCAAACCACACCCATAGCTGAACTAGTATGTCTAGAATTGATGGTGGAACAATGCCAAAAAACATCCATTGCTGATCTAGTATGTCTAGAATGAATGGTTGAACGATGCCAAAACACATCCATTGCTGATTTGGTATGTCTAGAATGAATGGGGGCACGAGGTCAAAACACATCCTTTTCTTTTCTAGTATGTCCAGAATGATGAGTTTAACCATGCCAAATCACACCAATTGCTTATCTAGTATGTCTAGAATGAATGGTGGAACGATGCCAAATAACATCCATTGCTTATCTAGTATGTCTAGAATGAATGGTGGAACGATGCCAAATCACTTACATTGCTTATCTAGTATGTCTAGAATGAATGGTGGAACGATGCCAAATCACATCCATTGCTTATCTAGTATGTCTAGAATGAATGGTGGAACGATGCCAAAACACATCCATTGCTGATCAAGTATGTCGAGATTTATAGTTTAACGATGCCTAAACACATCCATTGTCTGATTTAGTATGTCTAGAAGTAGTTGTTGAACTATGCCAAAACACATCCATTGCTGATCTAGTATGTCTAGAATGATTTGTTGAACCAGGCCAAAACACATCCATCGCTGATCTAGTATGTCTAGAAGTAATGGTGGAACTATGCTAAAACACATCCATTGCTGATCTAGTGTGTCTAGAATTGTTTGTTGAACCATGCCAAAACACATCTATTGCTGATCTAGTATGTCTAGAATGATTAGTTGAACCATGCCAAAATACATCCATTGCTGATTTAGTATGTTTAGAATGAATAGGGGAACGAGGCCAAAACACATCCATTGCTGATCTAGTATGTTTAGAATTAATAGTTGCACGATGCCAAAACACATCCATTGCTGATCTAGTATGTCTAGAATTAACAGTTGAACGATACCAGAACACATCTATTGCTGATCTAGTATGTCGAAATTAATTGTTTAACGATGCCTAAACACATCCATTGCTTATCTAGTAATTCGAGAATGAATGGGGGAACGATGCCAAAACACATCAATTGCTGATCTAGTATGTCTAGAATTGATAGTGGAACGATGCAGAAAAAAATCTATTGCTGATTTAGTATGTTTAGAATGAATGGTGGAACGATGCCAAAACAGATCCATTGCTGATCTAGTATGTCTATAATTAATAGTGGAACGATACCAGAACACATCCATTGCTGATCTAGTATGTCTATAATAAATAGTGGAACCATGGCAAAACACATCCATTGCTGGTCTAGTATGTCTAGAATTAATGGGGGGACGATGCCAAAACACATCCATTGCTGATCTAGTATGTCTAGAAGGATTAGTTGAACCATGCCAAAACACATCTATTTCTGAACTAGTATGTCTAGAATTGATGGTGGAACGATGCCAAAACACATCCATTGCTTATATAATATTTGTAGAATGAATAGTTGAACAATGCCAAAATACATCCATTGCTGATTGAGCATGTCTAGAAAGTAATGGGGGCACGAGGCCAAAACACATCCTTTTCTTATCTAGTATGTCCAGAATGATTAGTTTAACCATGCCAAATCACATCCATTGCTTATCTAGTATGTCTAAAATTAATGGTGGAACGATGCCAAATCACATCCATTGCTTATCTAGTATGTCTAGAATGAACGGTGGAACGATGCCAAATCACATCTATTGCTTATCTAGTATGTCTAGAATGAATGGTGGAACGATGCCAAAACACATCCATTGCTAATCAACTATGTCGAGATTAATAGTTTAACGATGCCTAAACACATCCATTGTCTCGAATAAATAGTTGAACGAGGCCAAAAATAATCCATTGCTGATCTAGTATGTCTATTATTAATAATGGAACTACGCCAAAACACATCGACTATGTCTAGAATGATTAGTTGAATGATGCAATAACACATCTATTGTTATCTTGTATGCCAAGAATTAATAGTGGAACGATGCAAAATCACATCTATTGCTGATCTAGTATGTCTAGAATGAATATTGGAACGATACCAAAACACATCGATTGCTGATCTTGTATGTCCAGAATTATTAGTTTAACCATTAGTTAACCAATCACATCCATTGCTGATTTAGTATGTCTAGAACTAGTTGTTGAACGATGCCAAAACACATCCATTGCTGATCTAGTATGTCTAGAATGATTTGCTGAACCAGGCCAAAACACATCCATCGCTGATCTAGTATGTCTAGAAGTAATGGTGGAACTATGCTAAAACACATCCATTGCTGATCTAGTGTGTCTAGAATTATTTGTTGAACCATGCCAAAACACATCTATTGCTGATCTCGTATGTCTAGAATGATTAGTTGAACCATGCCAAAATACATCCATTGCTGATTTAGTATGTTTAGAATGAATATGGGAACGAGGCCAAAACACATCCATTGCTGATCTAGTATGTCTAGAATTAATAGTTGCACGATGCCAAAACACATCCATTGCTGATCTAGTATGTCTAGAATTAATAGTTGAACGATACCAGAACACATCTATTGCTGATCTAGTATGTCGAAATTAATTGTTTAACGATGACTAAACACATCCATTGCTGATCTAGTATGTCGAGAATGAATGGGGGAACGATGCCAAAACACATCAATTGCTGATCTAGTATGTCTAGAATTGATAGTGGAACGATGCAGAAACAAATCTATTGCTGATTTAGTATGTTTAAAATGAATAGTACAACGATTCCAAAACATATCCATTGCTGATCTAGTATGTCTACAATTAATAGTGGAACGATACCAGAACACATCCATTGCTGATCGAGTATGTCTACAATGAATAGTTGAACGATGCCAAAACCCATCCATTGCTGATCTAGTATGTCTACAATAAATAGTTGAACGATGCCAGAACACATCTATTGCTGATCTAGTATGTCTACAATGAATAGTTGAACGATGCCAAAACCCATCCATTGCTGATCTAGTATGTCTACAATTAATAGTAGAACGATACCAGAACACATCCATTGCTGATCTAGTATGTCTACAATGAATAGTTGAACGATGCCAAAACCCATCCATTGCTGATCTAGTATGTCTACAATGAATAGTTAGACGATGCTAAAACACATCTATTGCTTATCTAGTATGTCTCAAATTAATAGATTAACGATGCCAAAAACACATCTATAGCTTATCTAGTATGTCTAGAAACAATAGTTTTACGATGCCAAAACACATCCATTGCTGGACTAGTATGTCTACAATGAATAGTGGAACGATGCCAAAACACATCCATTGCTGATCAAGTATGTCTACAATGTATAGTTGAACGATGCCAAAACACATCCATTGCTGACCTAGTATGTCTACAATGTATAGTGTAACGATGCTGAAAAAAAGGGGTGAACTAAAGAGATGACGTCATAACGTTTTTTTCTGGACTTCAAATCAATTATTCAGCTGAACAAATAATAACAACTATCTATGTTGCAAGCGACACACCTACCTATGCCAGCACTTCAGATGAGTAGAACGTAGACATTTAGTTTACTTTTCGCAGTCCTCTACATTTATAAAAGTTTTATACCTATTAAGATGGGGTACTGATGCCTCACTTAGGGTCGACCCGCTGAAATCACTATTACCTGCCTTGACAGAGTACAACATCGGCTTCGCAATCTAATTTGGGATGATCTCTTGGTACGATGCCAAAACACATCTATTGCTGATCAAGTATGTCTAGAATGAATGGTGGAACGATGCCAAAACACATCCATTGCTGATCTTGTATGTCTGGAATGATTAGTTGAACGATGCCAAAACACATCCATTGCTGATCTAGTATGTCTAGAATTAATGGAGGGACGATGCCAAAACACATCCATTGCTGATCTAGTATGTCTGGAATGATTAGTTGAACCATGCCAAAACACATCTATTGCTGATCTAGTATGTCTAGAATTAATGGAGGGACGATGCCAAAACACATCCATTGCTGATCTAGTATGTCTGGAATGGTTAGTTCAACCATGCCAAAACACATCCATTTCTGAACTAGTATGTCTAGAATTGATGGTTGAACGATGCCAAAATAAATCCATTGCTGATATAATATTTGTAGAATGAATAGTGGAACAATGCCAAAATACATCCATTGCTGATTTAGTATGTCTAGAATGAATGGGGGAACGAGGCCAAAACACATCCTTTTCTAATCTAGTATGTCCAGAATGATTAGTTTAACCATGCCAAATCACATCCATTGCTTATCTAGTATGTCTAGAATGAATGGTGGAACGATGCCAAATCACATCCATTGCTTATCTAGTATGTCTAGAATGAATGGTGGAACGATGCCAACACACATCCATTCCTGATCAAGTATGTTTATAATTAATAGTTGACTGATGCAAAAACAAATCTATTGCTGATCTAGTATGTCTAGAATGAATGGTGGAACAATGCCAAAACACATCCATCTCTAATCTAGTATGTCTCGAATAAATAGTTGAACGATGCCAAAAATAATCCATTGCTGATCTAGTATGTCTATTATTAATAATGGAACTATGCGAAAACACATCCATTGCTGATCTAGTATTTCTAGAATGATTAGTTGAACCATGCAAAAACACATCCATTGCTGATCTAGTATGTCTAGAATAAGTTGTGGAACGATGCCAAAACACATCCATTGCTGATCTAGTATGTCTAGAAGTAATTGTTGAACGATGCCAAAACACATCCATTGCTGATGTAGTATGTCTAGAATGAATGGTGGAACGATGCCAAAACACATCCATCTCTGATCTAGTATGTCTCGAATAAATAGTTCAACGATGCCAAAAATAATCCATTGCTTATCTAGTATGTCTATTATTAATAATGGAACTATGCCAAAACACATGCATTGCTGATCGACTATGTCTAGAATGATAAGTTGAATGATGCAATAACACATCTATTGTTATCTTGTATGCCTAGAATTAATAGTAGAACGATGCCAAAACACATCAATTGCTGATCTAGTATTCTAGAATTATTAGTTGAACGAAGTTAAAACGCGTCTATGGCTGATCTAGTATGTCTAGAATACATAGTGGAACGATGCCAAAACACATCCATTGCTGATCTAGTATTTCTAGAATGATTAGTTTAACCATGCCAAAACACATCCATTGCTGATCTAGTATGTCTAGAATTAGTTGTGGAACGATGCCGAAACACATCCATTGCTGATCTAGTATGTCTAGAATGATTTGTTGAACTAGGCCAAAACACATCCATCGCTGATCTAGTATGTCTAGAAGTAATAATGGAACGATGCTAAAACACATCCATTGCTGATCTAGTGTGTCTAGAATTATTTGTTGAACCATGCCAAAACACATCTATTGCTTATCTTATATGTCTAGAATGAATGGTAAACGATCGCAAAACACATACATTGCTGATCTCGTATGTCTAGAATGATTAGTTGAACCATGCCAAAATACATCCATTGCTGATTTAGTATGTTTAGAATGAATAAGGGAACGACGCCAAAACACATCCATTGCTGATCTAGTATGTCTAGAATTATTAGTTGCACGAGGCCAAAACACATCAATTGCTGATGTAGTATGTCTAGAATTAATAGTTGAACGATACCAGAACACATCTATTGCTGATCTAGTATTTCGGGATTAATAGTTTAACGATACCTAAACACATCCATTGCTGATCTAGTATGTCGAGAATGAATGGCGGAACGATACCTTAACACATCCATTGCTGATCTAGTATGTCTACAATTAATAGTGGAACGATACCAGAACACATCCATTGCTGACCTAGTATGTCTACAATGAATAGTTGAACGATGCTAAAACACATCCATTGCTTATCTAGTATGTCTCAAATTAATAGATTAACGATGCCAAAAACACATCTATAGCTTATCTAGTATGTTTAGAAACAATAGTTTTACGATGCCAAAACACATCCATTGCTGGGCTAGTATGTCTACAATGAATAGTGGAACGATGCCAAAACACATCCATTGCTGATCAAGTATGTATACAATGAATAGTTGAACGATGCCAAAACACATCCATTGCTTACCTAGTATGTCTACAATGTATAGTGTAACGATGCTGAAAAAAAGGGGTTAACTAAAGAGATGACGTCATAACGTTTTTTTCTGGACTTCAAATCAATTATTCAGCTGAACAAATAATAACAACTATCTATGTTGCAAGCGACACACCTACCTATGCCAGCACTTCAGATGAGTAGAAAGTAGACGTTTAGTTTACTTTTCGCAGTCCTCTACATTTATAAATGTTATATACCTATTAAGATGGGGTACTGATGCCTCACTTAGGGTCGACCCGCTGATATCACTATTGCCTGCCTTGACAGAGTACAACATCGGCTTCGCAATCTAATTTGGGATGATCTCTTGGTACGATGCCAAAACACATCTATTGCTGATCAAGTATGTCTAAAATGAATGGTGGAACGATGCCAAAACACATCCATTGCTGATCTAGTATGTGAAGAATTAATGGTGAAACGATGCCAAAACACATACATTGCTGATCTAGTATGTCTAGAATGATTAGTTGAACGATGCCAAAACACATCCATTGCTGATTTAGTATGTCTAGAATGATTAGTTGAACCATGCCAAAACACATCCATTGCTGATCTAGTATGTCTAGAATGAATAGTGGAACCGTGCCAAAACACATCCATTGCTGATCAAGTATGTCTACAATGAATAGTTTAAGATGCCAAAACACATCCATTGCTGATCTAGTATGTCTACAATGAATAGTAGAACGATGCCAAAACACATCCATTGCTGATCGAGTATGTCTACAATGAATAGTTGAACGATGCCTAAACACATCCATATCTGATCAAGTATGTCTACAATTAATAGAACGAATAGACAGTGTACAAAATCGGCTTCGCAATCTAGTTGGGGATGATCTCTTCCATGCATTTCTTTTAGTAACAGAAGCTCTATTATGTTATTAAATACTGCCCTTTGAACCTGTTGTCATCAATGTTCTCATAATATTCCTCATCTCATTAATTCTCATGCTAATTGGTAGTACAAAATAATATTCTACAGGATGAGGATAAAAACACACATTTGATAACGAGATTTAAGATAACTTAAATCTTCTAATATGTTTGAAGTAACTCTGTATGTCTGTCTGTGTGACTAATACATAACGGTACAGAGGATAGCAGATCAGGCAAGGCAGACACGCAAGGGATGGTGGTTCTCGGAGATTGAATTAACAGAAATAAGACAAAAAATTAATGGCGTGATAGATAAAGAAACATTACCTGTCGAAAACACCCAGAACGAAGACAGGAAAACATAAACACTGACACTGAAGAGGGCGAAGATGGTGAAACCACATAATACTCTGAGAAAGAAGCAATAGAAGTGGAAAACATCAACCGAATCATGCCCGAGGAAAAAATAAAACTCCCATCCCTAAGGAACGAAGATTGGAAGAAGTTAAAAGTTTAAGCAGAGACAATAAACAAAGTACTCGCGTACATCTTAACAAACACTATCACAGACCTAAACAACTTGATATATGCGGGGGAAAAATCAGAAAGTATGACACTAAAAAGAGAAAAAAACTGGCAAAAAGAATAGACCGACAAAGCCTGTATGGGAAATCAGACTGGAAACCCACATTATCAACTTCGAAAAGAAGCTAAGATCGTAAACAGGATGAAAGAGAATAGGACACAAAGGAAGAGCAAGACTGGTTAAGAAACATGAAGAATTAAAACAAAATATAGCAGCAATAGAAGGGAGACGTAAACAATAGAGATACAAATCTGAATAGCAAAAATAGAGTAGTGTCTTAGAAATCAATGAAAACCAGTTTTCCACAAACGTATCGGAGAACAAACAACAACAGAACAACCAGAGCCGACACAGACTAAACACGTCTGGGGCAAGATATGGGAAAACCTAAAAAAACACAGCAAAAATACCTAGTGGCTGAAAAACATGAAATATGAACTACAGGAAATTGAAGAAGAGACAGAAACAGGAATTAATTAACTAACGATTAAGACAATCTTAATGAAAATGGCAAACTGGAAAGCACCAGGCAACGATGGAATACATGCATACTGGTTTTAAAAATTCACAACCCTACATGAAAGCGCAGAAACTGAGAGGATGTATTCACAAAACAGACGTACAAAAGGGGGTGACCCAAGGAAGGACAGCGTTAATACAAAAAGATATCCAAAGGGGAACGATACCAAACAACTACAGACCAATAATATGTTTACCAACAATGTGGGAAATCTTGACGACACAATTGAGAGAACAAATCTACCAATCCTTGAACAAACGTGGATTACTTCCCGAAGAACAAAAAAGAATGCCAGAAAGGGAAAGGAGGGGCACATGATCTGCTATAAATTGATAAAAATATCCTGAAGGATGTAAAATAAAAAATTAAAACATTCATGGCATGGATTGACTACAAAAAAGCTTACCACAGAATCCCTCAAGCATGGATAATTGAATGTTTAAAAATATAGAAAATACTCGACAGGATTATCAATCTTATTAAGAAAGCAATTGAAACATGGGGACTAAAACTGAAAGCCTAAGGACAACACCTGACTGAGATAAAAATACAAAGAGGATTCTTCCAAGGAGACTCCCTATCACCACTACTGTTTATGATAGATATGATGCCGCTTAACTACATACTCAGAAAATGTGATGCCGGATACAAGTTTATAGATACAGACAAAAAAAGTAAACCACCTGATATACATGGACGACCTGAAGCTATTTGCAAAAAGCAAAAAATAACTGGAAAAGCTTATGAATGCGACCAGAATATTCAGTCAGGACATTCAAATGGAATTCGGAATGGAAAAGTTTGCATTACTGGAAATGAAAATAGGAAAACTGGAGACGACATCGGGCAAGAAGATTGGAAAATAATATTTGCGAAGAACAAGAAAACTCCTAGAAACGAAATTATATAGCAGGAATCTAGTAAAAGGAATAACCTACTGGGCAGTATCGCTAATAAGATACTCTGGACCATTCATAGGCTGGGCTAAAGAACAACTCAGGCAACTTGACCGGAGGACTATAAAATTAATGACCATGCACAACGCACTACACCCTAAAAAGGATACGGAATGCTCTACATGAAAAGAAACGAAGAGAGAAAAGGACTGGTAAGTATAGAAGATTGTGATGAAGATTAAAAAAAGATCTGGAGAAATACATAAATCAGATTACGGAAAGGCTAATCACCGCAGCAAGAGACAACGTTCCAAGGAGCAACTCGGGTAGCACCGAAACCAGAAAGAAAACGACAAGAAAAGAAAAGTGCGAACAAATGCAACTACATGGAGACTTCAGATGACTGACACGAGAAGAAAGTAACGAAAATAGCTGGGCATGGCTCAGAAAAGGACACTTGACCAAAGAAACGGTATCTTTACTGATGGCTGCACAGAACAATGCGATTATGACAAACTACAGTAAAGCTAAATAGATAAAACACAGGAAAACACTAAATGCTGAGTGTGTGGACAAAGAGACGAAACAGTAAACCATATAACAAATGAGTGTAGCAAACTAGCCCAAAAAGAATACAAGAACAGACATTACTGCGTTGGGAAAACAGTACACTGGGAACTGTAAAAACAATTGAATTTGAAATACGCAGACAAATGGTACAAACATAAACCAGAAACAGTACTGTAAAACGAAAATAACAATTTTTTCTTGGATATAGATATAAAAACAGACAAACTAATACAAGCAAAAAAACGGGAAAAATCGCATACTTCGCAATAGAAAACAGAGTGAAGATGAAAGAGACGGAAAAACAAAGTAAATACACAGAAATAGTCAGAGAATTGAAAGGAATATGAAGCATGAAGAAAGTCAGTATTAACCAATAATCGTAGGAGCACTAGGAACAATCCCAGAAAAATTAGAAAAAAGACTGGGATAAATTAGAATCAAAAGAATAATTGTGACCATACAAAGGAAGGCAATAATCAAAACAGCTGCAATATTGAGGAAAATCCTCGAATGTGGAAACCAACCCACATAAGCTAGTAACTAGTCACATGACGTATCAGGTTGGATAAAAAGTCTTATTTTTTACTTCATCACTTTGCAGCCTCCTAAGTTGTACAGAGTTCTTGATTTTTTTGTGAATTGGTGTCTTAATATCTTGCTTTGCCTTTCAGATATAGTAATTAGTTGGAAAATATTACGTTTAACGGTCTCAGCCGTCAAAAAATGGATATCAGTGAGGAGCATCTGAGACATTGCATGCTCTATGAATTCAAAAAGGAAACTCTTCTGTATAGGCTACAATGAATATTGGAACTGTCTATAGGATAAATCTTCTGAATGATCGAAAATGTCAACGGTGGTTTGCAAAATTTTCGTCTAGAGACTTTAACCTGTCAGATCGGCGGCGTTTGGGATGGCCAACATCAATTGATAAAGACGCCATTGAAGACGCTGTAGAAGTCAATCCAAAGTTAACCAGCAGAGAATTAGCTCAACAATTCAATACAACGCATACCACAATTATTCCATGCCTTCATGAGTTAGGAAAAGTTTTAAAACTTTGACTCTGGGTTCTCCACGATTTGATCGACGCTCAACGAAATCAAAGATTGACTGTTTGCACATCTTTGCTTTCCAAGAATCATAGATAACCATTTTTGCAAATAATTGTTGCTGGAGATGAAAAATGGGTTCTTTATAAGAATACCCAACGCAAAAGACAATGGTTAGACCGAAACGAAAGTCCACAGCCTGTTTCAAAACAAGGACTGTACCCAAAGAAGGTTATGTTCTCCTTATGGTGGGACATGAGAGGACTGATTCATTATGAGTTACTAGAGTGTAAGAATTGCTCTATCAATAAAAAACCAGCATTACTCAATAGGAAGGATGTAGTGCTTTAGCATGATAACGCGAAACCTTACAGAGCAACATTCACACAGGAAAAGATCATGAATTTCAATTGTGAAGTTTAGCTTAATCCGATTTATTCGCCTGACATTGTTCTATCCGACTATCATCTTTTCCGGTCGTTGAAGCATCAATTAACCAATAAAATTCATGAAAAAAACGACCAACTCGAAAATGACCTAAATAAATTTTTCTCTAAAAAATCAGAGAATTGTTTTGAAGAAGGCATCGAGAAACTAGTTGATCGTTAGACAGAAGTCATAGAAAATGAGGGACATTATTGTAAAGATTAAAAAATGCTCTAATGTAAATGTTTCAGATGAAATAAATGTGTTGGACAAAACGACATTACTTTCCTTCCAACCTGATACAACAGGAAGCACACAAAACACACGAAGAACACCACATCACGGACCAAGGAAGAAAAACTGCTGGAAACATCACTTACTAAGCTCCACCCTAATAAATTCTACTGGTCTCAGCTGACACCACACACAAATGAACCAATGAACAAAAATTGCAAGAAACACCATAAGTTCTCCCCGTCGAAACAAAATAGCGCCGCACTAAGCTGACACCGAACAAAATATTTGTAGAGTGTCAAGGAGGAAGAGAAGACCGAGGAGGGGTAACAGAAACCAGACCTTCACTGGAAGAGTGCGGAGAGTGCTGAGACCTTGGGGAGGCTTATTATCACCCAAATCCCAGAGAAGACAAATGGTACTTACCAGTGAGAAATCAATGGTAAGCGGCTGTTGCGATACTGCAAGTCTATTTGCTGTGTTGTAACTCAGACTCCACGGAATACTACTGGTTGTTGTCGGTGAGCAATCACCGACGATGCCCTGCGTGATAACTCTTAGTAGGTAATAATAATAATAATAATAATAATAATAATAATAACAACAATAATAATAATATAGTAGTAATAATAATAATAATAATAATAGTAATGATGATAATAAAAATAACCATGAAACATGCATACATTGAATCAACATTTTTCCGTGTATTTGTCTACTAAAAATTTAAGTAAACTCAGCATTGTTGTTTATTTACTAACCTATATTAATCCTAACATACACAATCTAAAGGATATGACTATCAAATAGAGCCGCACTTCATACATCCTTATATAACTACCAAAAACGAATCCAGAATTCATACTCTATCAATCAACAAAACTGCTGGATTGCGATATCGTCGTAGATCATACAATGGGTGAACATGAAACATTTGTCGGAAGCAGGACCATTTCTCAAATGCTTCGCGATTTTAATAGGAAGTCATAAGGAAGCCACATGGAACATCAAAGATTATGAAGAAACTGTGGAGGTCTTTATTTCGCATATAGTGTTCCAATCTAGCATAATAGCAAACACCCACTGTGAAATTATATACACCCCTTCTGATGTGCATCGCCCAAGCCGCTAAAGTACAAACGTTTTTTAGACCATACATCACGTGACTTCAGATCACTTGCAACAAAAGTTTCCCAGAGCATTATTTCGATTATTCTCAAGAATAGAATAGCGATGCACTAAATATGCCATTTTATTAAAGTCCATGAATTCTGACAAGTACGATATATCCTCAGACATGGTGCTAATAGATGGGAGAATTGTGAGTCTTAAATGTTATCACACGAAATTATGACACTGTTTACATTAGGCTTATCTGGATATAGAGTGCAAGGAGGTCAGTGCCAATGAATCGGTTTATTGGCCTGGAATGAAAAAGATAATTGTTTAATGTGCTCAATCATCACCCCGAGCTAACCGCGAATTCCAATCGCTCTAACCCCCCCCCCTTCGCGTAATGGCGAAATGAACTCTATTATCGTTACCTTCAGTCTGTATTACACCCAAGAAAGAATTTAGATTAAGAGTTAAAGGGTCTAAGATACTTCCGTGATAAGCGATTAAGAATAATTATTACTTTACTATAAATATAAACCAGAAGAATCCACGTGAATACTATACACAGCAATATAAACACATATACACATACCTAACTGATATATATGTATA
>OY744530.1:109812060-109877060 GCA_963556195.1 Sepiola atlantica | reverse complement strand
TAGAATTATTGTGATGTGGGGGAAGAACATCTTTTTGAATAGAATTCAAGATCGGTCGGGAGGAAAACACAACTCGTGTATTCGCAGCAAAATAACATTGTTGTACAGACAAAGAGATTTGTTTGGCGAATCTATCGCTAATGTTACCAAGCCAAGGTAGGCGAAGGTAAATAGGGCATCTGTCTACAGAAGCTGATTTGCTTAAAGATTTGTTCGAAGACCAAACTGGATGAAGAAATTAAATTTATCACTAAGACCCTGTGTAACAATGGCTATCCTTTAGACATTGTACAATCTACCATTAAAACAAAAATATCAATTTTTCACAAAATGTCTACAAGCGATGGTTTTAGTCATATCTAACCGACGGAAGTGTGTATGTTAATCTAAGCTTTACTTGCGTGTTGTTGTATGAAGACTTTTGTGTTTGGGTATGCATTCTATTTGAGTGTGTGTATGTATGGGAGGTAATGAAAGGTGTGTGCCAATTTAGAGGTGTATGATGACTCGTATGTGTGTACATAGATTCTGTTTACGCATGTATCAAATGTATGCCTATAATTCTCTAATGTGTAAGTGTACATGGAGGAGGACCGACTTGATTTTCGCTAGTCTGTGATGATAATAAATGACACGTTACAAAAGTGTACACTCACGCCCCAGTAGTTATAACCTCGGGAAGAAGATTGTCGTTAATTTCGCTTACCTAGATATCTATTTTTCTAATTTAGTTTCGACAATTAATCATTTAGTGTTTCGGTAAATGTGAATTAATTTGTGTAGGCTGTTTACATGTTATTATAAATTATATGAGATAATGTGTAAATTATGTTTGTTATTCAACGTATGCTTATAGAGAAGTATTTTATGTATGAAGCGAAAAATGATGTTGTTTTCTGTAATAATTATATTTTATTTTGATATTTCGAGCAGTCCTCCGCTCTTTGTCATAAAATGATACGAAATGAATAAAATGAATAAAATTGAAACCGTTGAGAAAACTGGAATTTTCTACTTAGTGCAGCGTACATTCCTTGTCTTAACGTGCAAGTTAGTCCAGGCGAAATCCCTAATTTGCAGAGAAAACTGTTGTCTTTCCAGAAATTGGTATTTAATTACAAAAATCACAGATATATTACTTAAATTACATTTTTTTATCAATAAATAAAATAGAAATACAAATATAGAGATAGCATTACACCAATCCAAGAGAACTGAAACCACCAGAAATCAAATAATCTGAACTCCAAATAGTGGCACGAGTCACGGTTACTACCACGACAATCATTGTAAAGTGTCAAGTTGAATAGAAATACCAAGACGAGAGAGGACCATGCAGACATCCACTGGTATATGCTAGTCAAATATCATCAAAATCAAACGATCATTATCGGAGAGAAATCAATATTAAACGGATGTTGCGATAACGTTGCAACGGTTTTGGAAGAATGCGGAGTGTGCTGAAAATCAGGGACACTTGCTATCACTCAGATTCAATTGATTTTGCCAGTGAGTAATCAGTGATAAAGATTCGTGTAAAAACGCTTAGTGAGTAAATAATAATAATAATAATAATAATAATAATAATAATAATAATAATAATAATAATAATAATAATAATAATAATAATAATAATAATAATAATAATAAATGCTAAACATCGTATGTGTTAAAACTTAATACATACATTTTAATATTTCCCTTCTCTCCATGAAAAATGACCATTCACGTCTTAAGGGATTTCTTTGAATTCCTATTTTGAATCTTATTTCATTTTCTCTCTACAGAATTGCAAATGCATTCAGTTCAGTGGCTCCTTAATCTGGTATTTTTGCTTATATATATATATATATATATATATATATATATATATATATATATATATATATATATACATATCAAAGTATATATATATGTATATATATATATATTTGTGTGTGTGTTCGTGTGTGTATGTGTGGTATCAATGTTGTTTATATTCACTTTGTGCAATATCAGATATTTTGCAGACGACAATAATTCACAGGAAATCATATGATGACTCTAACACTTTGAAATATATATATATATATATATATATATATATATATATATATATATATATATATATATAATAAAAACTTCATTGGATGATTCCTACGATATATATTAAAATGGATTTAGAAAATTTGAATTAGTAAGATGTAGTAACCTGCATTGCTCACGTGCAAAATTTGTCGAATTAAAGTTTAGTTTCCTTCTATTATATATATATATATATATATATATATATATATATATATATATATATATATATCAGAGGAAACATTTTTTTTAATCAATGAAACGGGTGGGTCGGAAAAAAAAGAAAATTGCTAAAATTTTCCTTAAGGCCTTGTTGTCTGACCCTCTAAGAGGAAAAGTACAAATAGATGTTCTGACAAATATTCCGATGGGTGGTTATCTGTTTTACACAGTGCCAGGTCGAACTACCATCTCAACATTATTGAGGCATTAGCAATTCGCGACCTTGTCTGTGTAGACAAAATATTTTGAAGCATCAGCTGGAGATCTTTAATGATTCAAATTGAGTGATTTAATTTTTCTTTCCTCTCTCAATCGTTTTCTCCAACTGAAACAATTTTTCCCATCATATCTCATTCGATTTTCTTAGTTTTCAATTTATCATTCTGACGTTTTCTTCTTAGAGGGTCAAACGATAAGGCCTTAAGGAACATTTTAGCAATTTTCGTTTTTTTTCCACCGGCCCGTTTCATTGATTAAAAATATGTTTGCTCTGAAATTTATACTACGATTTTGTTGTACGCGAAATATTTTACGTTTTTTTTTTAATTCGGTTTAATATAAAACGGTGTTATTTTTCTCGTCATTAAGTTCTGAATCGTGGTTGAAGGTACATCTGAGGAGACCAAAATAAGGTCGAAATAGACTATAATGTATACAACCGAAATGTGCATCTAATTCATCTCATCTGCAAATTTATATATATATGTATATATATATATATATTTCTTTTTTTCTAAATAATCAGGAGTGCCCCCCCCCCCTTCGAAAAGTCAAGACTGAATGAACATTCTCCAAAATTAATGCAGTTAAAAAAAAAAATTGTATCCAATACAAAATAAGAAAGTCAATACATATGCGATGGATTGTAGGTGGGAAATAGTTTTAAAAAAGGGTAAGAAAACCTTTAAAGGAATTAATATTTAATAGAATACTGTATTCTTTTAAACTGTAATCTTATTTAAATTATGATACGTTTATTTCTACAGAATGAAGAACCGTGCATTTAAAAGTTAATATGCAGGCGCTACAGCCCACCCTTATTGAGTGGCGCTCATACACATAGCTTCACACATCCATATATTCACACATACGTATACGCACAGACACTCATGTCGATAGCTAAGCATGCTTTGCTTTTTATTAGAAAACTACTCTTACTTATTACATTTAATTACATTTAATTTCTATTTAAGAAATTATAAGGTAAAAAGCAGACTTCATCAGTCTCCTATTTTTTATTACGGGAAATAGCAATATATCTTTCCGTTTGAAAAAAAGATAATGGTGCAGTAATACATAGATTCTTATATATATAAAATGAGGGCATACTTAACACCTACACACACATACACACAGACATATATATATATATAATATATATATGTATAAATCAAGGGAGGCGCGATAGCGCTCTATCCCTTAATAGACTTCAAAAACGACCTATGCTAGAAATCTCATTTCTTTGATCAGTCATAACTCAAAAACCAATAAACCAAATTAGTTAAAACTTTGCACATTTTTATTTGATAGGTTTTATAAGTGTGTAAAATGTCAGCATCATTAGTCAAGGCAACCCAGAGATCCAGAAAGGTCAGGAGTGATTTTGTGTTATCCGTGTGTACGTACATACGTGTGTGCCACCCTGTATCTCATCAACTATTTGATGGATTATGCTGATTTTTGGCAGAGATAGAGGTTCTAGGGTCTAGTTGATGGCATTTCAATTTTAGTTTACCATATACCTTAGTTTTCCAGAAAATTAAAAAAAACCTTAAAAATTACCATTTTCTTGCGGCATAGCTTTTACAAAAGTAGTGACATTCCATGAAAAATGCCAGTATACTGAAATCATATGCCCTTAATAGGGTTAAGATGAACATTCATATACACTAAATGTACAAAAGCAAAGAAATTCACAAATGTTTAGACTTTTATTGTACTTTAAGGGAATGACTACATATCAACCGAGCCATTTCATTATCACATCACTACAGAATAAATCTCTATGCATGAGTGGATGATGTGTGTGAGGTGCGCTGAAGAAAAATTCCTACCAGTAAAATACATAGCCCTGTTGTGTTCGCATACCCTTAATGACAATAAAAGTGTAAACATTTGGGAATTACCTTGTACATTTAGTGTATATGAATTTTTATCTTAACCCTATTAAGGGCATATGATTTCAGTATACTAGCATTTATCATGGAATATTTATATATATTTATATTTATATATGCATATATGCTACGTGGATCCACACTCGTCACAATAAATCAACTCGTGTATAACTTGATGTTGTATTTAGGATGTTTTTCTGGATTTGATTTAAGTTAATGTATAATTTTAAATATGTAGTCTGTAACTATTACTATTATAATTTGAAGGGGCAGGACATATAAGGCGTTTACTTATCTGTTATTCTTAATTTCTTTCTGTGCTGGCATTGCTAAATTAGTTCAATTATGTAGTTAATATATTATTCTACTCATATTTGAAAATTCGTTTTTTTTTCCTAAGGCATAGGTTACATATTTGGTTGCATCTATTACAAGTATGGATTTAAATAGTAGCGACTGGGAAACAATCGCTGTACAATAAATAAGTGTGCAAAAGTTTGCAGAAACCAGTGAGAGTGAGTTGTTGTTCTTACAACTTGGAGACTCTGCCACATAGAAATGGGAAACGCTGTAGGATAAAAAGTACCGCAATCGCAATGCTCTGGCCACATTTGGGAAGAATACCTCTAAAACTCACGACTTGTTAAAGGACAAGTCCACCGATATGACCCCGGTTATAGAAGTCAAGCGCGCCGCACTTGCTAAATACAAGCAGTTACACAGCGAGAGGAACTTGCAGATTCTTAGGACTGCCAGGAACAAGGCTCAGCAGACTGGCAAGCGTAGCCTCAGTGAGTACTGGATAGAGTTCAACTACGAGATCCAGACAGCCGCCTATACAGTCAACATCAGAGGGATGTTTGATGGCATCAGGAAGGCACTTGAACTAATCCAAGGCAAGACGGCTCTCCTCCAATCCTCAACTAAGGAAGTGATCACAAGCAAGGTTCTTCATATGAAGAAATGGGTGGAACATTACCTCTATTGCAGAAAGAACACTGCATCCCCTCAATACTTGACGCCAGTTCTCATCTACCAACCATAAAAGGTTGGATGCATAGCTTACCGTAGATGAGATGAGCAAGGCTATTGGCAGCTTAGCTTCAAGCAAGGCGTCATGTAGGGATGAAATTCTCCAAGACTCGACCGGCATTGCAAGACTACTTTTCTGCGTCCGCTGCACAAAGTACTCTGTCAGTTCTGGCAAGAGGGAGTCATACCACAGGACACAAGGGGCGCCAAGATCATTATCCTCTACAAGAACAAGGGTTAGAGAAGCGACTGTAACAACTATAGATGATTTTCCCTCCTCAACATTGTCATCCAGATTCGTCTGCAAGATCTGGCAGAACGTTACTATCTTGAATCACAGTACGGGTTTCGAGCTGAAAGATCAACAGTAGACATGGGCTTCTCCCTCCGCCAACCCAAGTGCAGGGAACAGCAGATGCCCCTGTACGTCACTTTCATAGATTTCACCAAAACGTTTCTCCTTGTCAGCAGAGACGGCCTGTTCAAGATCCTACTGAAGCTTGGCTGTCCACCGAATTTGCAGCTCATAATAGAGTCTTTCTACACCAACATGAAATGGATATTCTAGTTCTGCGGGAGCTCTTTAAACGCCTTCAAACAATGGTGTGTTCTTGCTCTAACCCTCGTCGGGATCTTTTTCGCTGTCCTTCTGAGACACGCTTTTAGCTCTGCAACAGAGGGAATCTATCTGCATGCCAGATCAGATGGCAGACTATTCAACCAACTCAAAGGTACGTGAAGTTCTCATAAGGGACATGCTGTTTGCTGAGGACGAAACAGTTGCGATGAACACCCAACAAGTACTGCAGGCACGGTTTGACTGTTTTCCACAGGCCTGCAATGATCTGTAGCTTACCATCAGCCTGAATAAATCAAATGTCTTGTTGCAACACACCGAGGTACGACTTGCCGACTCTATTGATGATTATGAACTCGATGTCGTTCACCAGTTCACGTTCCTTGGCTACCCCATAAACGACAACCTCTTCTTTGACACTAACATTCACAAGAGGATCAGGAAAGCTGTTACAACCCTTGCTCGTCTCACATCAAGAGTGTGGAAGAACCCCAAGCTTACAGTGAAAGCTAAGATGGCAGTGTACAACACCTGTGTTACCAGCACACTGTTGTACGGTAGCGAGTCATGAACCACCTACGCTAGACAGGAGCGACTTCCACTTGCGAAGCCTCAGCCGCATCCTTGGCATATCTTGGCACGATAAAGTGTCTAACACAGAGTTCCTATCCTACACAAGCTTTCCCAGCATGTTCACCCTCTTCAGGCAACGCATACTATGCTGGTTGGGGCATGTCCATCGAATAGGGGATGACCGCATTCCAAATGACATCCTGTACGGAGAGCTGGCATCTGGGAGAAGGTCTACTAGCCGCCCTTAAAAATGTTGTGAGGCAAGACATGCAGGCGACTAACATCAACATTTGGTCTTAAGAGAGCATTGCAGATGACAGTTCAAGATTGAAAAGGTTGCCTGAACCAACATTTGAAAGCAGGAGAGGAGAAGATGATAAACGTTGCTGCAGTAAACCACGTAGAAAAGAAGGCATCAATACCAACACATATTTGTGATCTGTTTAACAGAGACTACCGCTGACGCATTGGTCTCTTCGGTCACAAGCAGTTCTGCAACAGCCGAGAAGACAGCCAGGATGACAAGGCTAAAGATGCATCACCCATGGTCGGCTCTGACACTGATAAATTTAAAATGAAGAAAAACCGCTGAACTCGAGATGCTTGTTTGATTGTGAGACCGTTCTACTACAATCAATATATTTCAGTTACTAATAGTATTTAGTCTAAACCGTGTGATTCTTTATTTTATATGTTGAGAAAGAGTCTCAACAGGATAATTACCTTGTTTCTGAAGAAAAATGCTGCTCCTTCTATGAATTTCTGCAAACTGATTGCTTTAAATGCAACGTAACCTAGATTGCAATTACACTCAAACAAGTAGTCATTTTATACTACAATTACACATGTCTATGTTTGTATTGTCTTCATTTGTTTTCGTTTTGCTTATAAGCTTGTGAATATGTGCATTTATGAGGTTATCTTAAAACTTGGTGCATGAATAACTAATCATAATGTTTTTCTATGATAAATTTGTTAATCCTGAAATGTTCATTTACTTGTTTTAAGGAAACTTATACTATAATGCAAGCATTATTCTACGCCCATCCCGAAATAAAGCAGATGGCAGAAAGACAATAATTTAACTTCACATAATAGGGACATAGGATTAAAGCAAAACTAGAGTCAACGGGATTAGCATTGAAATGGACTATGAGCAAAAACCCAGATCCAGTGGATTATCCACCTGGTACCCATAACACCAATGGTCAGAAACATAGGAGACTTAGCGCCATTTGGTTCGTCCCCCTTATATCAAACATATTTCTACTTCTAGATATTCCATAGATAGCAAGCTTGTGAAATAGACCATTGTCCCAAACTCTATTAAAAGACTTTGATATGGCAATAGCCATTGCTCTAAAAACGAGTCCCCTGTCAATATACTCACTGATCCTGTTTGATATTAATACGTTTCGGTTCAATTACAACTCAGAAAAATAAAAGAAGTACGTAGTAGAATCGTTAACAGATTTATTTAACAAACACACTGATTAATTTAAAATGTAGAAAAACCGCTGAACGCGAGATGCTTGTTTGATTGTAAGACCGTTTTGTTCACTTTTCACTGTTCGGCAGACGACTTCTTTAATTCCAAGGGCGATAACTCTTACTTTTTATCCAAGAAAAATAACTCGATTTTGTTTTGTTATGTTGCCCTACCATCTCCCGTTACATTCTTTAACTGTACCGAGTGCATTTAGGGTTAACTTGGAGGTGCTTTACTCGAGTGCGGCTGCGCTTTGCCCAACTCCTGTGAGGTCTTACATAATTCCTATTTGTATTTGTCTGATTAGGAGGTGATTGAGATGGAAGCTCGAATGTGTCCATTAACAGATCGAACGGAATAGTTGTTCTGATGATTCCTGGTACCGAGTTTTGCTTGCCAGGTCCGTAATATCGAGAAAACATTGGTGTGCCAACTGGAAATGCTTTTGTTTTGTTGGGGATTGGTTGTTGTCTTTGTATCTGGAGCTGTTAAGTGTCCAGTATGGTACGAAGTTTTCGTCCCATGAGCGCCTCTACTGATGACAGACCATTCTTCACAGAACCATTTGGTGGTATTCAATATGAAAGGAGGAAAGCATGTAGTTGTTCTCTCCCACTTGCTTTGAGTAGTGCCTGTTTGAATGTGCTTACAAATCTTTCGGCTGTCCATTGGATTGTGGATGATAGGGTGGCGACCGGACGTGTGTTATGCAACACGATTTACAGAATTGTTGGAATTAATCAGACGTGAATTGTGATCCGTTGTCTTAGACTAAAGTCTCGGGCAAGCCGCATTGACTAAATATCCGCCTGAGTACTGTTACCGTAGGTTGAGTGTCAGTCTGTTGCATTGAAAAAAAACTTCTGCCCATTTTGAATGGGCATCAACAACTACAAGAGAACTAAGGCAATTGATAGGACCAGCAAAGTCTACGTGTATTCTAGACCAGGGTCGCTATGGGTATGTCCAGCGAGAATCAACAATCTGAGGTGGATTTTTCTGCACTTCCATACACTATATACAACGTTTGACAGTTCGCTCAATGCCCGTGCTAATGTTAGACCAATCGACCACACTGTGAGGTAGGGATTTCATTCTATTAATTTCTAGTTGCCCCGAATGTAGTTGTTTAAGGACTGCCTGTCTGAGCTTAGCGGGAACAACAACACGATCTGCAAACATAAAACAACCCTCAATTACAGAAAGAGAGCCACTTCGGCGTTTGAACTTTTGGAGGTCTCCAGTGAGGTTAGGGTGGAATGAATGTTGGAGAAATCTGCACACTTTTGTATCATTGGATCTTGTCGCTTCATATCAATTCTTTTCATTGGAATTGTCCGGATACTATCTGTGAGCGTGCGTTGAAAAGAAGTGACGCCCGAACAAAATCTTATGGAATTTCTTCACAGCAAAATCAGTGGCAGGGCTTCTTTTTCCACTTGACTGTAATTGCGTTCAGTAGGTGTCAGGAATCTGGCTGCATGCATGATAGCTTTCTCAGTTCCATCTGTAATATATTCGAAATCACTGATCCCACGCCATGATTTTAGGCATCCGCTGCCACGACTATTTTCTCATTTGGATCAAAATGTGTGAGCAGTAGGTCAGAGTTAATGAGTACTTTGATTTTGTCAAATGATGTCTGACAGTTCACGGGCCAGGACTATTTTCTGTCTTTTGTCAACAGTTTGTTGAGTGGTGATTTGATTCCCAGAAATGCGCGTAGACTGCTTACGTCCGATGCGTTGAATGGCTGCCACATTATCAGGATCTAGACGATGACCTTAATGATAAAAAATAAATCCCAAGTATTTTATGGAGGGTATATAAAAATGGCACTTTTCAGGTCGGAGCTAGAAACCAGTTTAAGATGTGGGTTAGGACCTTGCTGATCCATTTTGTCAACTACCGGTTGGATTGCTCAACAACAATGATGTCATCCAAGTATTAGCTGCCCCTTCTACGACAGTGAGCATTGTGTCCATAATCTGCTAAAATATTGTAAGGGCTGTTTTTACCTCACAAGCTAAACAAGTGAATTGGAATAATCCACAGTGTGTGTTAATAGTAAGCAGCTCCCTGGAGGTTTCTGCCACTTCAACTTGCAGATAAGCTTCTGTGAGATCAAATTTGCAAAGCTGGTGCCACCATTAAGTATGGTGAATAGATCATCTGAAATTAGGAATGGGTATTGGTGATCATCTAGTGTTGCGTTGAGGCCAGCATACAACCGAATTGAACCATTGGCTTTTTTTACTACTACAATGGGTGCTGCCCACCGTGAATATGTCACCGGTATGATGACTTTCATTTCCTCAAGTCGTTTAAGTTCCTTGTCCACCAGTGGCAATGCAGCAAATGGCGCTGTGCGTTTGGGTCGGAAAACAGGCTTAGACAATGGTTTAAAGGACAGTGTGGTCTCTGCCTGAGTGCAGCGCCCCAAGTTGTTTGTGAAGACTAGATACAATTGTGTCATGATGTATTTGGTCTGGTTGATAATACTGTTCTGATGTGGCGATCTGGATACCACCTCACATATCCGGTTTAGTGGAATGTCGAGAAGACCTGGTAACTCGATAAAGTCAAGTCCTAGCAAATTATGGCATGAGTTTGCTATGTATACAGTACTCGACACCGTTTTGTCCTTCATTTTTATGGTAGCTGGTAATTGACACGTGATGTAGACACAGTCACCGGAAGCACTTTCTGCTATTTACTTGTTGGTGTTAACGAAGGCTGGCCTATGGTTTCCCATAGTGTGTGTGATACAAGTATGATATCGGAAGCAGTATCCACCTGCAGCTGAACAGGATATTAATTCAATTGTACTGTAACACATTTAAGGTTTGATTTTTGGTTTAAAAGAAAATTTGCTAACAGACTGTGTTTGTCGTGTGATGTTGTTGGTGCCTGTTTCTATTATGGGTTTGTTTTTGTCCTTAAGGGTGTGCAACATCTCTCTTTATGCCCCAGCCGATTGAAACTGCGATAGCGGTGTGTCTTGAATGTACTAATTGGCAGACGATTCTTTAATGCTAGGGCGGTTACTCTTACTTTTTATCCAAGTGAAATTACTCTATTTTGTTTTTTGGTTGCCCTAACAATATTACAGTAAGAACATCAGCTATTTGTAACAACTGGGCGAAGTTTTTCAAGGTGATGGGAAGCATTTTTTTAAGCAACAATTGAACAGGTTTGAAAAAATAGAGACTAGTTCTGATTGCAGCTTTTTAGCACTATAATTGCAATATTCTCGAAAGAAATTGCCTTACTGGCATCAAGGTTCTTGTTAAGTTTGGTAACATTCCGGAGAGATATATGGATGTCGTTCACAACCTTTACAGTCATAGAGGGAAATTCAGGAGTTAAGCGGCCCTAGTCCCAAACAGTGGAATTTTATGCAAAGTTGTTTACAACCAGCTGCATCGGATGCTGCAGAAATCAACTCTGGTTCATTGATGAGTGTTGAAATAAGGGTAATACCTCTGTTCAGGAGCATGTTTGTTATTCGGCAAAATTCATGGAAGCCAAGCCTCTGCTCAACCACTTTATATTTGATGGATTAGGCGTATGTCCCTCTCCCTCTCTGTTGTGGTAAAAACTAACTAGATAATTGTGGGGGTGACACACATTTTTAAATGGACAGCGAGAGAGAAGACTTGTTGGTCTCTCTGTATTAACAAAACTGTCACAATATAAAGAGACGGGTGGACTAAGGATTGAATGATACGCCCTGCTAACAAGAAAGGATAAGTGCTCGGACGAAGAACCGAAGGCTTGTAGTTTATTTTGTCTGCCACGCTTTTAAACACTTTAATTAATTTAATAACACCATGAGAACCGAACATAATCACGTACTAGATAGACGTATGATAAAGTCGCCCCTAAACTTGACCAGGACCAAAATTAGCCATTTGAAGTTAAGAGGCAAATCTCGTAACCCCCCCCCCCCCAAATAAAACTTAGAAAGATTTGTTTTGTTTATAAATTTTCAAACTTTGACTGACCACTACCATAGACATTCAGATTTATTTACTTGATTTGCCACGAAGGCAGAGTTATACCCAAGGTCGGTTTTTAATGTGCGTAAAATTTACTTCCCTAAATAGGGGCAGTCTAGATTGAGATAAAAATACAAATTTCCTCCGTCTAGAAGGATTTCTCTTCATTGACCAAAGACAGAAAAGATGAAGTGTAGTATCTGAACATATACTATACATTGTATATAGCCCAAAAGCCAAGATTCAGAGCTAGTCAATTGTTCTTTTCTTAATATTACACATAATATATTTTTATAACCATGTTTCCTTTTGTAATATTTTCATAAACTGTTGTCGGTTGTCAACTATAACCCACGTAAACAGAATAGCAGATTCGTCGTGATGACAGCGACGCAAAATAATTACAACAATTGTCGGTAGAGATCTTCGGATTTCTCCGGCAAAACACAATGCATTTGGGGTCCAGTCTAGACGTGTCACGCTATTATATGTTTTATCTCAATAAACAAGCAATTAATAGTAAACAAATAATTAAAAACAAATAATGTATAAGTTATGTAAAGGCGGGAATAATACAAACACAAACTCACACAACGTTGTCACAAAATTTAATATATAGATTTATAGAAATAAAATGCAACATGTATTATTTTCAAGAATGAAATCGCATAAATGAACTAAAGAATTGTATACTCTCTCGAGATAGCTTCGGGTGGTTGTTTCTATTATGCCAACACAGGTTTTACTGAAGTACTGAATGCTAAAGACATCCTAAGGGCTGTATTTTTTGCAGATATATTTCGCCGTCGTCCCACGTTCAGCACCTAGTATTCCCAACTGATCACCCATTTGGTACTGACCAGACTCAACGTCTCCTAACTTTGGTGATCTAAACAGAACTGGGACGTCAGCGTGTTTATGCTGTATTGTTAAAAAATGAAAATAATGAAGTGAACCTTCTCTAATCGCTTTTCCATAAATAAATACACAACACCTTTCCACCTTTTCGTACAAATTTATTTTCGGTGATCGATTCAGTCTTCAAAGGTGTATATAATCCGAGCGTGAACAAAAGCAATTGTTTCACAAGCACTTCCAATTGTCTGTTTGATAAAACACGAGTTAGGAGATTCCTCTACAGTACCAACTTGCCTATCAGTCGCATTTTTAGTCAGCAGATAAGAAAGCCTATGAAATAAAACAGGTAGAAATCGTTAATTAAAACTTACTTACAAAATATGAAATATAAACAAAATATTTATTGGATTATGAATAAAGTTTAGAAATATCAGCTCGGTGAGTGTAATTTTGCGTTAAACTTACATAGCAAATTATGGTCCCTGTTTAAAATTGAACAATATTAAATAAATTTGATAATCTTAAATTGGAGTGCTTAGCTACAGTATTACTTGCAAAATTATAAAAGCAAATTAATATTCCGAGGTGTAAGATTTATCAGAAGGCGCATGTCTCCTTCTTTAACGCATTCTTCCCTTGTACACTTGCTTATACAATGTTTTGACATTTAACATGACATAATAATTATCTACACGATATAATGTTTAATGAAGAAAGTTGCATACATAAATATAATGCTTACTTATAGAAATAGCTATGGCGTTTCAAACTGTGTATTTATTTTTGTTCGTAACGGAATAATACATCGCTCGATCTGTTGCATTACCCGTTCTTTCAGGGTACCCGGTAAGATCTAATAAAAATGACAAAGAACAGAACGTATATGGAAACACTTTGGTTTTCTTTATTTCCCATCACCGGTTTACGCCGGCTACGCACACATATAAAAAAATCATTTGTCTCATGAAAGTCTTTTTCTCGCTTAAGTCACAGACTTCGTTTGCGCTAGAAACTCGTTCATATATACATCCGATTGGAAAGCAATTTGCTCTATCCGAGCGTGAACTGAAGCAATTGTTTCACAAGCACTTCCAATTGTCTGTTTGATGAAATACAAGTATGGGGATTTCTTCACTATACCAACTTGCTTATCAGTCGCATTTTTAGTCAGCGGATACGAAAGCCTAACAGCAAGACGGGTTTGGATACCATAGCCAATAAAGCTTCATCGGGGCCATACACATCGGTAAACTTCTATTCTTCCGGTACTTCGATTCTCCGATCATCAAGCGCTCCTATAGTTCGCGTTTTTGAAACTGCCGTCTTTCAATTCTCGCTCGCACTGCGGAACCATCTCCTTTTTAACATTTATCAAGTTTCTTTCCTTTTTTGTCGACGTCCCACCCACAATGGACTCGTCCACGATTCATTTTTGCCACTCTTCATTATCTTACAAGTCGACTCAGTTAATAATTTGTAAATTCTTGTTTTCAAAAGCAAACGGTAACTTTATTCAACTTATGCAAATGATAGAATGCAGACGCTGATTTCATTTTACTTTTGAAAAATGTACATTTTATATAGAATGTAGATAACAGTTATGTTTTATTAGTTTCGGTTAAGATTTAACCACGAACTAATTTATATGTATGAAATAAAACAGGTAGAAATCATCTAATTTATATGTGTGAAATAAAACAGGTAGAAATCATCTAATTTATATGTATGAAATAAAACAGGTAGAAATCATCAATTATTAATTAAAACCAGTTTTAATAAATGAATATGCTAATTAGTCGTACCATTAATATTATATCTAACCACTTAGTCAATGTATGCATAATAAACGCTTAAGAGCAATAATTGATTGGTTGTCTATATTTATACTTAGATTGTTATATTTTTGGATTCACACTTTGCTGCTGATCAGAATCAAATATGTTTTAGATCTTTTAGTCTTTACTCTAAACGTTTTTCTTTTTCATTTTTTTGTTGTAGTTTATTAAATATATTATTTCTTTTTTCCAATACTATTAACTTCTGTCCTCTGTGATGGCGAACATATTTTAACAAAAAAAAATAATTAAATATATTATTTCTTTTTTCCAATACTATTAACTTCTGTCCTCTGTGATGGCGAACATATTTTAACAAAAAAAAACTGCCCACGTGACATGTTGCAATAGTCACGTCGTCTCGCGAGACTCATTGATCGAGCGAAATGCAATTTCTCCCGTTTTGCGACTGAACGCAATCGCAACAAAAACCAATGCCTCTAGAGGTTTCCACTGGTGCATGAGTAAATATAAATCCGTCCCCAAGCGATGAAGATTTATTTATTTTCTAAATGTTTGCATCTCGAGTGATAGAACCCGATTATATTTCAAGATAAATATATCGTCACTGCATCTCGAATGAAAGCCGCTTTTTCTCGACATGTGGGCAGAACGAACGCACATGTTGCATCCCTGCTTATTTTACAAGTACTTAAATGAACTTCTTCACTTGTGCTTCCACTACGTGAATACCAACCTGACAATAAGCAAAAACCCACTCCTTCACTCTAATGGCTCCTTTTTTCGTACTGCTTACCTTTTATGAACTAACTGTGCCAGAAAAATAAAAGAATAAAAACAAAGTTGTGACTGTAATTGAATTTCCAACCGAATTTCGTGCAACCCACTTTCTCTCTGCCTTTCTCTCTCCAATCCAAAACGCTTCTCCTTCCTTCCCAGCTGTCCTCTTCATTTATATCAGCAGATAGCCACATATGCAAATCAGAGACCACCATAAAAACCTGCACCTATGAAGAGAAGCCCTTTTTTAATCTGCAGACACGACATGCGAAGCACCTCATTCTTTTTCCTGACGGTGAGTGTTTCTCTTTATTGTCACACCTTCGGAATTACCCTCTGGTCCTTGTTTTCACGACTGTACCAACATGCAGGAGTTTAATTGCAATGTGAACAAACATCTCGCTGTATATATCCCCACTTCGGTGCCCCATTAACTCTGGCCCCTAATTCACATTAACCCCTTACATCTCAGTGCCAATGTGCCTTGTTTGTGGTGAATATAAGTGAAGAAAACATATGAATTAGTGATTACATCTTGCCGCATTCGACATTAGATTATATTAACAAATGGGGTTACGAAGAATTTTCAACATTAAGCGATATGCTCAATGTTAAAAATTCGTCGTAACCCCATTTGTTAATATAATCTAATATCGAATGCCTAAATAAGTGATCATCACTTTAACTGGAGTAAAGTGGATGCATACAAATTGATGGTTGTAGACGAATATCCCCACCAGTGGGCTCATCATCCAGAGATTTTAGAGAGTACTATAGGAAGTGAAGTAATCATAAACAGTACCCGCTGATTTAAAATATATATCATTTTCTTATACTAATTAGTCATCGCTTATCAAGGCCTAAAAGACATTCGAGTATTAAATTTAATGAGTTTTGTCAGTTGGACGGTGAGACAGCATTTTGAGAATTGGAAACAATGGTTTAAACTGGGCAACATCTGATTATTTAAGAGGACGGCTCGACAAGAATTCATTAACATTGGACTTGAAAACGACCATGTGAAAGCAGCTCCGTTGTATCGCGTTCTACCAATGGGCCGTTTTTGGAAAGAAACTTTGCTCATGGAAATTTCTTTTAGTTTTAGATATACAGAGGAAGAAAGGAAAATTATTTACAGTTGTAGCTAGATGGGTTTTGCTGTGAATGTTTTACAGGGGGGAGGAAGAGATTAGAGCTCAGTCGAGAGTTTACTATAAAAATAACGGTAGAGCAGAAAAAGACTACCAACCTCTCTTCTGTAAGAACGAGGTTGTAGAAAAAAAAAAACATCCCTCACTAGATTTCGAAGTCGATTTTGTACTTTGTCAAAGCAGGAAAGAGTGTTTCAAGGGTCACCTCCTCAGATGTTGCAACATTACTTCATTTTAGGAATATAATTCATGGCTTACGTATGTAGTAATATTTTCATGCGCGTATGTAAAAGTAATGTTAAAAACGGTATTTTTTCACATAAGGTTAGAGTAATCATGAGATTAGAGCAGTCAAAATTTTATTAATCAAGTTAGAGTTAGAGATACATGTTAGGATATTACATCATAACAAGACGTCGATAGTCACATGTAGCGGATAAGCTGTTTAAATCTTTTTCTTTTGTTTGAGAGAAAAAGGGGGTCCTCCAATCAACTTATGAGGAATGGGTTAAGGGTATTATGTATGTACACTGTACACTATAAAATTAAATTAAAAAATGTTAAACCTGAAATGATTTTTTGTTGTCATTTTTTAAAAACGCTGTTATTAATTAACACACAACACCACAGAACAACAGCGGAAAGTAAGAGGAGTAAGAACGAACTGCAGCTACGTGTTATATACACAACGTGACACTAGCTGCGTATCCATTCTGCATAATTAGCTAGTGACAAGTATTGTTTGTGCTAGACGTTATCATAGAATACTATGTCAACACACACATATATGTTCGCGTTTTTTTATCATAGCGGAAGTGTCGTTTGATTTTACGATACACATAGTCCTCTATAAACTCGTACTCGCACAGTCACCAAGGAATTTGAAGCAATTTCAGCATTTTCGCTTGACTCTGTTGTCTCTTTTTGTTTCTCTTAGATAATCAGATACCCACAAAAGAGACCACTTAAAGGTTACCAACATTCCTAGTAGTAATTGTTATATTGACCCCAAAAGGACTTGAATACGACACACCAAATCGTTTGTCCACGTCAGTACTCATCTTACGGACGTCTCTCTCGTACATTTATCCTTATAAACGATGTATCTATTGCCCATTTTTAATAACTTCTCCACGAGGATAATATTAGGCACAAGGTCAGTTTCTAAGAATAAAATGCACTATGGTTAACTGCTTCAGTCTAGAAGGATTTCTCTACACTTAAGTGAGGAAGACAGAAACTACTCTTTAAGAACAGAAAATGTCAGCAAAACGACTGGAATCGTTTTTTTTTAAAGTCAGTCAATGCAAATAAAAGACAGTGCCTGTTCTCTGCCTGTTTTTTCGGTATAAACTTAGGGACTATTGTATCTATTTCAACTAACCTTGGTGTGTTTTGCATAAGTAAACCTGAGACAATGGACAATTGCTTCTCTGAATGGAATATGACTATCATACCATAAGGATATTGTGACGCCGTGCCAAGACGATAAGATTCCACCGCGGGATATCACCACATAAACATACATTCACGGCCATGATAGTATCACATATGTGCAGATAAGTCATGCCACCTAGAGTCGCATCAACTATGTCAAATTGACCTACAACAAATGCAAATAAGCCGCGCGTGCGTGGTCCCCCTCTGTATGTGACTCGTTGTGGTGAGTGTAAAATGCAATAAATTTGGGCAATTGGGGAATTTTTGACCCCCCTTTGACCACCTGGTGGCGCGAACCAGAATTTTTCTGAGGTTAACAATGCTCATCTTATATCCAGAAATATTGCCGCTACATTTTGGCCAAGTTTCAGAAGAATTGAATGGATGGATCAAACGTTATAAGAGTAAATAGTCATTTTTGCCATTTTGGGAGCTTTTGACCCCCTGGGGGCGCTAACCAAATTTTTTCCAAGGTCAGAGATACTTATTTTCTATTAGGAGCAATTGCCTCCACATTTTAGCCAAGTTTCAGAGAAATTGAATGGATAGATGAAAAGCTATGGGGCAAAAAATGTCCCTGGGGGGATAACCAGATTTTTTTTCAAAAATCGGAGAATGTCACTTTCTAACCTGACAAAAGTTACAACTTCATGCAAAATTACAGAGAAATTCAATGATTTATAAAATCGGGGGACTAATAAATAGCTTTTAGGAAAGTAGGTCTCTCCTCTAAAAATTCCTTTAAAATCTATCTGTGATCGGAAACCAGTATTTGATCGGCGCAGATCATAATAGACAGCACATGACCGTTTGTTTTTGTTTTCGTTAAAGTTGTAAATTTGTATCCGGCCCCCGATGTCCAAAGGCCACTAGGATTCGGGTATTTCATACAACGCCTGGTATTCTTAAATGGTCGCCCATCTTAGTACTGAGTTGACTAAACGTCGCTTTACTTCACTGACGTGATGGGCACCGCGCTGTAAAAGTTAATATAAGTGGTGGTGGTTAAAAAAAGCTTTACAATTAGACATTTGAGAATAATTTCATTAAAAGATTTAAAACAGTAACTGAAAAAGGTAAAACTATTTAATAAAATATTATTCGAGATTTTTAAAATTTTAAATTATTACTCCTAGCAACGTCAGATATCTTCGTTACTAAAGAATATTCATCATTAATCCATTTTATTACATTAAGTTTTAACATTGTATACTGGACAGTCCAACTAGGAGCCTTCGACGTTTTGTCATTTTTGTCTACGGAAAACCATTCCAGAGACCGGCGTATTTCTAATTTGGATATAGCTTAAGCCCCGTGATGTACACGAAGAACGCAATCGCTGAACAGATCGATAATATAGTCTTTTATAGTTTTTAATTTGTGCTGATATAGAAATAACATTTTCTTCCAATATACAGAAGATCACGACACAGGACGAGCGATGCTATGCGAAAATGTTAACTGCAAGAAATAAAAGTATCCGTCTACAGATTCGATTCAAAGATGTAAAGAAGACCTTATATAGTTTAATATGGTTATGTGGTTGAACTCTGCATAGCATCGGTTTCAGTGTTCATCACTTCATAACTGGTTTGACTGATGAATTTAAGATTCCTGCGAGGTCATGGAGTGCTAAGGTGACGTCAGAGAGTGGGGAAAGGTAGTTACATTAAGCCAGAAAGCGATTGGCGTTCAGTTCAAATAGGAATTTAGTTAGTCATTCCACAAATAGTTAAGCAACGTATCTAACATTGTCAAGGGTTGCTCAGATGCTTAGTGAGAAAATTCTTTCTGATTCACCACATTCCAATCTGAATATCTGACACGCCCCGAAACGAAATTGAAAGGAATTAACATTTTAGAATCACGCTGAGGTGTTACATTATTTTGTAAATAAAACCATATTACAACAATTCGTATTAGTTATATCATTCGGACTACTGTTCTCATCTTGGATGTAATTCTCACAACGTTTCGATCGATGTACCCTACGACTTTGTTGAATTCGGGAATCTTTATGTCGAACTCGGTAATCTGTGCGTAAAGATTCGCAGCGCAACGGATATACGTGCTAAGTTATAATCAGTTTTAAGTGACATTTTTCTGGAAGTTGAAGGTTTAATAGCCAGTACGAGCGGTACTAAGAATAAAGGGAGGCGCGAGAGCGCTCCATCCCTTAATAAACTCACGAATGGCCTATGCTGGAAATCTCATTTCTTTGATCAATCATAACTCAAAAACCAATAAACCACATTAGTTAAAACTTTGCACAACATTTTTATTTGATAGATTCTATAAGTATGTAGAATTTCAGCATCATTAGTCAAGGCAACCCAGAGATCCAGAAAGTTCAATCATGAAATCATGTTATCTGTGTGTGTGTGTGTACGTATGTACGCACGTATGTGCCACCCTGTATCTCATGAACTGTTTGATTTATTCAGCTGATTTTTGGAAGAGATAGAGGTTCTAAGGTCTAGTTGATGGCATTTTAATTTAAGTTTACCATATACCTTAGTTTTTCAGAAAATTCAAAAAACCTTAAACATGACCATTGTGTTCACGCATAGCCTTTACAAAAGTAGTGAAATTCCATGAAAAATGACAGTATACTGAAATCATATGCCCTTAATAGGGTTAAGATGAAAATTCATATATACTAAATGTACACAAGCAATGAAATTCCCAAATTTTTACACTTTTATTGTCATTAATGGTATGCGAGCACAACAGGGCTATGTATTTTACTGGTAAATCAACCACAATAAGTCAATAAGCCAGCGGTTGGTTGCCTGTAACGGTGGCACAACCATTCCGGTTCCTTTTCGCTGAACAGAAGGCTCGGTTCGAATCCTCGGCGTGTGGTTCGTACCGGGTCTCAAGCTTGAGAGGAATTGGTCGGACGTATAGTCAAGGGTCGAGGCATCGTTTAACACCTCGTTTCGAAGGAAACTCTTCTTTAACGACTGGCCGTATTTCACCGGCTTATGAACAGCATAAAGTTCCCCGGCGCCTTCTGTCCTCGCTTCCCTGGAGCGGAAAGAGGCACTGGGTTCGATGACAGTTTTGTATTCAACACATGTTTGAGGTAGGCTTGCGGATGTCAGATTTGACGTCTCATAAACACTGGCTTTCCTGAGTCTAACTTTGACAGAGGAATCTGCGCGGGACCAGCGGTCGATAGCGTTTTTCCCGACCTCATTATCGACCATTCGTTAAGGGGCAGTCCTAGGTGGACAGGTGAAACGCAATTCTTCAGAGAGTGCTAAGCCGCGATCAAAACGCGGTTCGGGAGATCCACTCCGAATTTAGTTAGGCACCAGGTACTAGGTACTAGGTATATTAACAACTCTGAGTTTTCCCTGACCTGGCAATTAACCCGGATAGCGCTACCCCTCAATGCCATACAACACAGTTCCGGAATGGAGCAACCACCCGAGTGTTCCCGCTGCGACACACTCGAAAAAAAAACGCCCGACCACACGTACTTTCAATGCGCGAACTCCGGCAGTTCTGGGGGTATGTAAACGAGGTGACGCCTCCTATCGATCCCGAGCATACTCTTCTGATAAAAGTGTCTTTCGTAATTGACAACATCTGGCCGGCGTGGAACAATGAGAGACGAATGAGGTTTCTCGCGATCCTCTCCGTAGCGCGAATGGTGGTGTGGACGTCGCGTTTGAAAGATGACCAAAGGGTTGAATCTTTTGCTGATCAAGATCTAATAGCTTTCTTCAAGCACCAGCTTAAGGTCAAAATCAGGTGTGATAGAAACAGATTGCATTCTTCGGTTTTTGAAAAAAGGTGGTTAAAAGTAGCGAGCTTGTGTGTACGAAAACGAGTCAATTATGAGTACGTGTTCCCTGCCTGAGTATAGCGCACATTGCCCCTGGTCTTGTCGGACCCCAGCCCTTCGAGTATTTAGCATCTTAGCTTGTCGAGTGAATGAGTTATCTCCCTCTGGTAATAAACACCTTCCAAGATGTCCACTCTTCACTTTCAATTTTTTGTCCTCGTCTTTCCCCAAAGTGCATTTATCTTTGAATGAAAACCTTACTTATTCTCCAAACCCCGTCCCCCGTTTTCTTTTTTTCTCCAACTCTCCGCTCCCATTTAGAGATTGACCTGCTTGTTTTCGGTTCTGAAAAAAAACGGAACAGTGGGCAGTCTATTATTTAGAAAGGATTGGGAAGCTCTTACATACCGAATTTTTTTCATTACTCCTCATGTTATTCCAATACATTTTTGTACATTAATATAATTTTGAAAATCAAAATTGCCAACAAATTTAGGGATATATTAAGTAGGACGCTCCCTACTGTAAATGTGGTATTGTGGTGACTGAGATGATTCTAGTGAAGTTTTATCACTTTAGACCTAGGATGACAAACGACCCGTTCTTCCCTACAATTTTGATGGCCTTGTGCCTAATTTGTTTTAAATGCATTTTTCAAATGTTTTCTGCAAATAAATATTAAAAAGTGTAGTATCTGTTCTCAGCAATACAGCGACATCAGGTGTTTTACCGCCGATGAAATATTGTAAATATATTAGAAAATATGATAATGCACATTAAAAATGTATGTTACATAATAACATTATATTTATTAGAAGTTGTTTAAAAAATATGATAATGCACATTAAAAATGTATGTTACATAATAACATTATATTTATTAGAAATTGTTTTAAAAATATGATAATGTACATTAAAAATGTATGTTACATAATAACATTATATTTATTAGAAATTGTTTAAAAAATATGATAATGTACATTAAAAAGGTATGTTACATAATAACATTATATTTATTAGAAATTGTTTTAAAAATATGATAATGCACATTAAAAATGTATGTTACATAATAACATTATATTTATTAGAAATTGTTTTAAAAATATGATAATGTACATTAAAAATGTATGTTACATAATAACATTATATTTATTAGAAGTTGTTTAAAAAATATGATAATGTACATTAAAAAGGTATGTTACATAATAACATTATATTTATTAGAAATTGTTTAAAAAATATGATAATGCACATTAAAAATGTATGTTACATAATAACATTATATTTATTAGAAGTTGTTTAAAAAATATGATAATGTACATTAAAAATGTATGTTACATAATAACATTATATTTATTGGAAATTGTTTAAAAAATATGATAATGCACATTAAAAATGTATGTTACATAATAACATTATATTTATTAGAAATTGTTTAAAAAATATGATAATGCACATTAAAAATGTATGTTACATAATAACATTATATTTATTGGAAATTGTTTAAAAAATATGATAATGCACATTAAAAATGTATGTTACATAATAACATTATATTTATTAGAAATTGTTTAAAAAATATGATAATGCACATTAAAAATGTATGTTACATAATAACATTATATTTATTAGAAATTGTTTTAAAAATATGATAATGTACATTAAAAATGTATGTTACATAATAACATTATATTTATTAGAAATTGTTTAAAAAATATGATAATGCACATTAAAAATGTATGTTACATAATAACATTATATTTATTAGAAATTGTTTAAAAAATATGATAATGCACATTAAAAATGTATGTTACATAATAACATTATATTTATTAGAAATTGTTTTAAAAATATGATAATGTACATTAAAAATGTATGTTACATAATAACATTATATTTATTAGAAGTTGTTTAAAAAATATGATAATGTACATTAAAAATGTATGTTACATAATAACATTATATTTATTGGAAATTGTTTAAAAAATATGATAATGCACATTAAAAATGTATGTTACATAATAACATTATATTTATTGGAAATTGTTTAAAAAATATGATAATGCACATTAAAAATGTATGTTACATAATAACATTATATTTATTAGAAATTGTTTAAAAAATATGATAATGCACATTAAAAATGTATGTTACATAATAACATTATATTTATTAGAAATTGTTTAAAAAATATGATAATGCACATTAAAAATGTATGTTACATAATAACATTATATTTATTAGAAATTGTTTAAAAAATATGATAATGCACATTAAAAATGTATGTTACATAATAACATTATATTTATTAGAAATTGTTTAAAAAATATGATAATGCACATTAAAAATGTATGTTACATAATAACATTATATTTATTAGAAATTGTTTTAAAAATATGATAATGTACATTAAAAATGTATGTTACATAATAACATTATATTTATTAGAAGTTGTTTAAAAAATATGATAATGCACATTAAAAATGTATGTTACATAATAACATTATATTTATTAGAAATTGTTTAAAAAATATGATAATGCACATTAAAAATGTATGTTACATAATAACATTATATTTATTAGAAATTGTTTAAAAAATATGATAATGCACATTAAAAATGTATGTTACATAATAACATTATATTTATTAGAAATTGTTTAAAAAATATGATAATGCACATTAAAAATGTATGTTACATAATAACATTATATTTATTAGAAATTGTTTAAAAAATATGATAATGCACATTAAAAATGTATGTTACATAATAACATTATATTTATTAGAAATTGTTTAAAAAATATGATAATGCACATTAAAAATGTATGTTACATAATAACATTATATTTATTAGAAATTGTTTAAAAAATATGATAATGCACATTAAAAATGTATGTTACATAATAACATTATATTTATTAGAAATTGTTTAAAAAATATGATAATGCACATTAAAAATGTATGTTACATAATAACATTATATTTATTAGAAATTGTTTAAAAAATATGATAATGCACATTAAAAATGTATGTTACATAATAACATTATATTTATTAGAAATTGTTATAAAAATATGATAATGCACATTAAAAATGTATGTTACATAATAACATTATATTTATTTGAAATTGTTTAAAAAATATGATAATGCACATTAAAAATGTATGTTACATAATAACATTATATTTATTAGAAATTGTTTAAAAAATATGATAATGCACATTAAAAATGTATGTTACATAATAACATTATATTTATTAGAAATTGTTTAAAAAATATGATAATGCACATTAAAAATGTATGTTACATAATAACATTATATTTATTAGAAATTGTTTAAAAAATATGATAATGAACATTAAAAATGTATGTTACATAATAACATTATATTTATTAGAAATTGTTTAAAAAATATGATAATGCACATTAAAAATGTATGTTACATAATAACATTATATTTATTAGAAATTGTTTTAAAAATATGATAATGCACATTAAAAATGTATGTTACATAATAACATTATATTTATTAGAAATTGTTTAAAAAATATGATAATGCACATTAAAAATGTATGTTACATAATAACATTATATTTATTAGAAATTGTTTAAAAAATATGATAATGCACATTAAAAATGTATGTTACATAATAACATTATATTTATTAGAAATTGTTTAAAAAATATGATAATGCACATTAAAAATGTATGTTACATAATAACATTATATTTATTAGAAATTGTTTAAAAAATATGATAATGCACATTAAAAATGTATGTTACATAATAACATTATATTTATTAGAAATTGTTATAAAAATATGATAATGCACATTAAAAATGTATGTTACATAATAACATTATATTTATTGGAAATTGTTTAAAAAATATGATAATGCACATTAAAAATGTATGTTACATAATAACATTATATTTATTAGAAATTGTTATAAAAATATGATAATGCACATTAAAAATGTATGTTACATAATAACATTATATTTATTGGAAATTGTTTAAAAAATATGATAATGCACATTAAAAATGTATGTTACATAATAACATTATATTTATTAGAAATTGTTTAAAAAATATGATAATGCACATTAAAAATGTATGTTACATAATAACATTATATTTATTAGAAATTGTTATAAAAATATGATAATGCACATTAAAAATGTATGTTACATAATAACATTATATTTATTGGAAATTGTTAAAAAAATATGATAATGCACATTAAAAATGTATGTTACATAATAACATTATATTTATTAGAAATTGTTATAAAAATATGATAATGCACATTAAAAATGTATGTTACATAATAACATTATATTTATTGGAAATTGTTTAAAAAATATGATAATGCACATTAAAAATGTATGTTACATAATAACATTATATTTATTAGAAATTGTTTAAAAAATATGATAATGCACATTAAAAATCTATGTTACATAATAACATTATATTTATTGGAAATTGTTTAAAAAATATGATAATGCACATTAAAAATGTATGTTACATAATAACATTATATTTATTAGAAATTGTTTAAAAAATATGATAATGCACATTAAAAATGTATGTTACATAATAACATTATATTTATTAGAAATTGTTTAAAAAATATGATAATGCACATTAAAAATGTATGTTACATAATAACATTATATTTATTAGAAATTGTTATAAAAATATGATAATGCACATTAAAAATGTATGTTACATAATAACATTATATTTATTAGAAATTGTTTTTAAAATATGATAATGCACATTAAAAATGTATGTTACATAATAACATTATATTTATTAGAAATTGTTTAAAAAATATGATAATGCACATTAAAAATGTATGTTACATAATAACATTATATTTATTGGAAATTGTTTAAAAAATATATGCAAATTTGGAAAATCGAAAACTGTTTGTGGCTGTTTACAGATTAGTATATATACGATGTTACAAACTCATTAATGTATCACATAATTGAATACATGTAACCCGTTTTGATGTAACTGTAGTTTGGAGTGGTGGAAAGAACTATCGCATTTATTTATTTAGATAATACTTTTCAATCGACGGATGAATCGATAACGAGACACGGATACGCACTAATTATAACATACGTTTTTAATAATAATAATTTTAGCTTACTAATATTGTGTGAGGGTTTGTAAATTTATTGAAAATCGTCACACATATTTGACAAGTGCAACCTTCGATGTGCCGAAGTTATGATACAAACAATTATAATTAGCAGGACTTTCCAGCGTTGCCCAGTGCCATAACATCAAAATAAAAGAGGTTAAAAAGTGTGTAACATTTTTTCTGAACTTTTCTCTCTCCCTCTTTCTCTCTCTTTCTCTCTCTCTCTCTATCACTCACTCTGACCCTCTTTCCATCTTGGTCTCGCAATCTCCCCCCCCACCCTTAAACTTCCCTCTCTCTCTCCACCCTTTTCCATCTCTATCCTGCCCATTCTTCTGTCTTGTTTTGATACACTAAAAATATATAAAAATACAAACTACGCCAATAATAGATTTCAGTCGTGTTGTTTCTATCTGTCTATTTGTTTATTTATTCACGGGTTCCTCAGAAAGTTCTTGAAATAAACCTCTCTGAATAAAACAGTTTTTCACCACTTTTATGTCTCCGTACGAAGATTAAAGACAATGAATTATATATTTGAATTTTCAAATGGGACGTAGTGCCCATTTTATGCCCCCTAGAACTCCTTTTAAAATGCTCCATAGAAACACAAATTGGAAAATATTTATCAATTTATGTCTAATGCCTACTTTTAAAATTTCACAAATAAAACGGAGAGAAATGAATTTTTACGAAGAGATTCCGCCCATTTTTAACCCCTTAGCATAAGAATAGATTCCGCCCATTTTTAACTAATTAGCATAAGAATAGATTCCGCCAAATTTATACACCTTAGCATAAGAATAGATTCCGCCAAATTTATACACCTTAGCATAAGAATAGATTCCGCCAAATTTATACACCTTAGCATAAGAATAGATTCCGCCAAATTTATACACCTTAGCATAAGAATAGATTCCGCCAAATTTATACACCTTAGCATAAGAATAGATTCCGCCAAATTTATACACCTTAGCATAAGAATAGATTCCGCCAAATTTATACACCTTAGCATAAGAATAGATTCCGCCAAATTTATACACCTTAGCATAAGAATAGATTCCGCCAAATTTATACACCTTAGCATAAGAATAGATTCCACCCATTTTTAACCCCTTAGCATAAGACAAAATCAAACTGATAATAGCTTATATTTGAACCCCTTCCGCCTAGCAGCTGTGTTCCGAAAATCATAATGTACGGTTTATTCGTTAAAAAGTAAAACATATAATACATATATATATATAAAAATATAAATATAACTAATGTTATACAGATAGAGAATTTATGTAAATGTAAAATTATATAAATTATAACATACAAATGGGAATAGTAATGAGTTCAGCATTCGGAGCAGATGTACCCAGGTGGTCTCCCTAGCTTCTTTATATATATATATATATATATATATATATATATATATATATATATATATATATATATATATATATATCTTCGAACCTGCTGCGACGAACTCTCATGGCGACGAAGTTTCATGGCGCCTTCAACAGCTAACCTTTTCCTATAGTTTCAACCTTTTCTTTTTGCATTGGACATTTTTTTATTTTTTTATTACCTTTATATGTTTTCAAATGATGACTTTTGGCAATTTCTCTTTACCAACCTATCTGTTTCTATTCCTCTGACGATAACATTTCATTCTTTGAAAAGCCATAGCTTAAGGAAGAAATAATAACATTTCTTGTATTTGACACCCCTTGTTTTGAACAACTGATGACTAAAAGTATTTTATACAATTGGTATCTTCATCCTCAACTTGTTTATATATATATATATATATATATATATATATATATATATATATGTATATATATATATTTGTGCTTGTCCTACTTTTTTCTCTGAGTCCTCGCCTACTGACAGATGCTAAAGAGTCGATCGGTTTTTACGAGCCGACTAACACAGTAATGTAGTTGTTTTTTAAATACTTTAGATTAGTTCTTGTAGAATTTCCGATTGCGAACTGTATTACGTTTTCATCTAACTTATGATATATATATATATATATATATATATATATATATATATATATATATATATATATATTATAATACCAAAGTCCTGATCTGGGCAACACAAATCAAATCAAAGTTCATTTGTCAATCCAGTATATTGAGCTTCGGTTTTTATCCGGATGATTTTTTTTACTAATTATAAGATATTAGTTGACGCTTATATCTTTTGTTGGATTGCCTCATATATATATATATATATATATATATATATATATATATATATATATATATATATATATATATATATATATTATGCAGAGTTGAATGGTTTCTATGGGAATCCGAGTAATAAAGTTCAATGTACTTGTTAGCAGAGCAGAGATAAATATAAAGAAAATAAACTAAACACACTGTCCGCATTATAAATTATTTCGACCTATATGGGTCTCATCAGACGCATGTCCAGCCACATTTAGGAACTGATTCAGTTTATAAATGTGGCTTAATGTGTTTTGTTTATTACCTTTAAATTTATATGTATATATTTTTTTCTTATCGTTCCGTTTTTTGCTGGAGATGGGACATTCTACAGGATGCCAGACATTCACCGACTATGTCAGACACTCCAACCAAGAGATCTTTTTAAAGATTCTAACCGTCCCTTTAAGTGCAATTGTTAGTATTACTCTTGCACTCGGTTCACCGGGTATACTCGCCAGATAGCTTTTGAAATTCTTTTTCATTTGTCCTGTTGCTCCTGTAATTACTGGTATGATGAATATTTGATATATATATATATATATATATATATATATATATATATATATATATATATATATATATATGTGTGTATACGTGTGTGTGTGTGTGACATATTAAACTAAAAGTAAAAATTTATCTCAAAATTATATCCTATCTTGAATAGGCAAAGCTTGATTAACGATATAGAGCAATAAAATAAGTAGATAAGTGATGAGAATAAACATTGGATATCCATGGCTTTTCAACGATATGCTTTTATCATGAAGCTAAACTCGACAGATAATTCAGTAAAATTTACTGTAATGCAAACATTTGAAAATATAAAAGTATATTTATGTCTTTTAAAACTGACTTATGTATCGAATTCCCTCTGATGATACGAGCATATCTTTGAAAATCCGTGGATTAAGGAAAGAAAACAAGTTTTCGTTATCACCCTGCTTTTAACAATTGATAATTTCAAAAACGTTGCACGCTATCCAATTTTTATTCTCATCACTTATCTACATATCACTTGTGTTTCATTCTTGAGGAAATCATTAACATATAAAATCAACGACGAGATTTGTGTCACAAATTACTTTCTTCAATAGAGTTTTTATGGTAAATTTCCATACAGGCTTAACAATTAAGTGAAGAGGAATCTTCCATTCAAGTTTAATAGAAGACTGGGTGTCGTGGATGTGACATCACTGACATAGGAAGCAGATGTGGCAAATTTGAAGTGAGAATCGGGTATCTTTTGTCTGAACAACAGGAGAGTGCAGTTAGGTTTTGGGTTGCTGCTTTCTAACCCCCATGTAGGATTGGGGATAGGGGTTGTTTGAGGTGTGTATATATATATACTCTGAAGAACGAATAAAAAGCTACAGAAATTTTAAGGCTCAATTTCATTTGTTGCTGCGTTTTTTAATAACGTTTGTAAAAGTGGTTATTGAGAAAACGAGCAATAGGACGGAGATAAGAGAAGATGGAATCCTTGATTGTCTCATCAGCGAGGAAACGCGACCAATAAATCCGGTCAACAGAATGGACGAACCGTCGGGATCGAAGAGAACGCATCGTAATGCATTTAAGAACACCCCCATAATGCTACATACAAGTTGACCAATTTAGTTCGATTAAAAGCTATTGCATTATATTTTTGCTCAAAAGCCTCGTCAAACGACCGGGAAATTGGCGGGATATGTGAATTGAGGAAAAACTGGTAAACGCAACAAGTATTGAGCTGTATGTGTATCTTTATTGTTATAAAACATTTCACAGTTTGAGAAGCTAATATGTTAAACTTTCTTGATCTGATATAAAAAAAGTTATTTTACGGATTTCAAGAAATGGACGGCGCTAGAAAAAATTACTGTCTTTCTTAATAACAGTATTTTTGTTCTTTGTGCCTTAAGAAATAAGAATCGAAAATAAAAGAGAGAAAGAACGCGAAACAGTTTTATTCTTTTAATTAACTCAAATAGATAAAGTGATCGACCATACGACTGAAATTCAAAGGCTCCATTTGCATTGGTTACTACACTGACGTGTAAGAGAGAACACCGCATCTTTCCCAGAATTAATCAACTTCCCTTGATTGTCACCTTATATTGTGAAATGTTTAGCAAGAAGGCATGAAGTACCATATCTTCAACCTTTACTTATTTATATATATATATATATATATATATATATATATATATATATATGTCCTTGCCCCAGCTTTTTCTCTGAGTCTTCGCCTACTGACAGATGCTAAAAAGTCGATCGGTTTCTACTGAGCCGACTAACACAGTAATGTAGTTTTTTTTTTAATATTTTAAATTAGTTCTGCATAGCGTTTTTAACTAACTTATGATACATGATATATATATATATATATATTTATATATATATATATTTATATATATATACATTATATATATATACATTATATATATATACATTATATATATATATATATATATATATATATATATATATATATATATATATATATATATATATATATATATGCAGAGTTGAATGGTTTCGATGGGAATTCAAGCAAGAGAGTTCAATGTACTTGTTAACAGAGCAGGACAAAATTTAAAGGAAATAAACTAAACACAGATTAGGGCTGTCCGCATAAAAAATTATTTCGACCTAGATGGGTCTCATCAGACGCGTGCACAGCCACATTTTGGAATTGAATGACCATTCAGTTTCTAAATGTGGCTTAATGTGTGTTTTGTTTATTTCTTTTAAATCTCTCTTTCTTTCTCTCTCTCTCTCTCTCTCTCTCTCTCTCTCTATATATATATATATATATATATATATATATATATATATATATTTTGATTTTATTCCATTAGTTGCGACAAAACAAGTTTTGTTTCATTGGTGCAAATAGCGACCAACTCATCGGGCTGGCGATGGAATTCAAATGGCATAAGTTTTAACTTCACTTTAACGGGAGATTGAAAATTGAAAATACATTGGAGGGGGGGACAGAGTTGGGGCTTGGTCTATAACGGTGACATGGGACATGAGAGGGGAGGGGGGAGGACCCCAACAAGTCGTGTTTCAAATTATTACGTGGGAGGTTTTTCACGTGTTTGTGCTGTGATGATCTCAATTTCGGCCGGGGTGGGAGGAAGGGAGATGGGGCGACGGCCAGAGTGAGTTAAATTTAAAATGAGAATAAAATTATGATTATAACCGTCATTCCTATTTTATTTAAATTCTAATAAGTAATTATCATGTGGATAAAAATGTTTGATAATTTTAATTTAGGGTATTAATTGCTACTTCTGCATTTTATTTATTTTATTTTAATGTTTTGTTTATTATTTGTAGTGAATTTTGTTGCGATTATATATATTTTTTTAAAATTGTGATTATACAGGGTGGGCAAAAATAAGGGTCTTATTTTTAAAAATTCATAACTTTTTTATTTATTGATTTTTTTTTTTTTTAGAATAAGTAAAGGACCCCTTCCGAAGCAAGCATGAGCCGTATTTGTCCTAAGGAACGTACCCTCATTTAGAAAACATTATTTTTGCTTAAAAAACTCAAAACAGTGTAAAAAACAATTCTTTAGTTTTTGTAAGTTTTAAGAAGTGTTTTTCGGCTAAAATTTGTTTTGTTTATTTCAAAAAATCTCGGAAGGGTCACTCTACACACACATAAAGTTTGGTGAGTTTAACTTTTGTTTTGTGGAAGTTATTCAAATTCAAGTTATTCAAATTTAAAGATAGGACCCTTATTTTGGCCCACCCTGTATTATACCGAGATCAATACTAGTGGAATCATTTTATAAGAGAAGTTTTCTGGTGTTACTAGTTTTAGCATTAACAAAACCGATTATGATAACAATGATAACGCCTGCCAATCATACCTACGATAGTCGCAGTGATAATAGCCTTAATAAAAGCTTTAATAAAAATAAAAATAAAAATAAAAATAAAGGTAAATATAAATAAAATTAGAATAAAAATAGAAATAACAAGTTTGTAAGAATATTAATGATAATAACAAAATAATAATAATAATAGTATTAAAAAATAATAATAATAATAATAATAATACTAATAATAATAGTAATAATGATAAATATCACCATCATTACCATCTTGCTACTTGTGAAGTCATTGGGCGAAATAAGTCGACAAGTGATGGTAGGCTTTTTTGTTCTACTACCAATGACAAGGACTAAGTACCAGTTAATAATTAAGTGTCCAAGGTAGTGATCGAAGGGTTAAGTAATTGAGATTAGATTAGTCCAAGTGATATCAGTGTTAATAGCTGTTCCAGTTATGGGTTTATGTTAGAATTGGTAGTATGGCTGAGAGGCTATTGAGGCTGTGCATTATAGGTAGTACGTAGAGATTTGATGTTATTGGTAGTTTAGAGGGGTGGTTATATATTTATAGATTCATCATGACTTGTTGGGGTGGGATTGGGTGGTAAATTTGGGTGGGTGGGTAGGGGGTTATAGTGTGTTTTGGGGTAGTGTATAGTGGGGGTTTAATGTTATCATTCATTTTTGTAAAAAACAAAACAAAAAAAAACAACTTTTAATTTTATTTTTAAGTTATGTGGGGTTGGTGTGGGGTTAAGGTGGGGTATGTGGGTTGCTAAGGAGATAGAGTCTACTATGTTTACAGTTGATAGATGTCTCTTGTTTTCTATTTAGGAGTTTGTTTTTGTCCTTAAAGCGGATAATTTCCAGTTTTTCATTTAAGCATAATCTACATGGAGAGTTTATTGATTTGCAGGTGCTGGATTTTTTCAAGATTTTCCACTTTATTATGGGAGTTTTTTTTTTGGTTTTTATTTTGTGGTAGTGTAGTGAAAGTCCAGTTTGGCCAGGATGGTCTGGGTTGTTGAAGGAGAGTTTATGGTTGTAGAATCTTTCCTTGAAGTTGTTGTCTGCCAGACCAATATAATAGTTAGTCTGTGATGGGTTTTCAGTTGAGGAGATAGATGCCTCATAGACCACTTGGGTTGATAGGCACTTTTGATTTAGGGGGCAGTTTGATTTGTTATTACAGTTGCATGTTCTTTTAGAATTTGAGGTTACTGGGGTGTTTAGTATTTTCATGTTGTGCTTTTTTATGATTTTTTCTAAGTTGTCACCACAACAATAGCTGAGTTTTAGTGTATTCTTATTAAAAATTTTATGGAGTATGTTGTTATTGGGGAAATGAGTGTTTATTAAGTTCAGGAATTTATTCCCTAATTTGGTTTTAGTTGAGTTGTTAAATGGAGGTGTATATCAGATAATTTTCCTATTTCTATTTTTGTTCCTATTAGGGTTATTTTGTGTAGTTGGAATATACTCTATTTTAGTATTTTTTTATCCACTCTCCTTTAGTGCTTTATTATAAAAGTTCTTATGTTTATTGAAGATATCTATATTGGAGGAGTTGTTGCTAATCCTTCTACTAATTGATTCCGGGATGTGTTTACTTACAGATCTAGGGTGGTTAGATAGTGGGTTGACATAAAGGGGGTAGGAATTATCTTTAGCATAGGGCTCATAAGTATCTATCTATATATATATATATATATATATATATATATATATATATATATATATATATATATATATATGTATATATATAGAGGAGTATTAGTAGGCTATCACAATGCAAGAAATGGAAATATGTCGGCGTTGAGAAGTAAGACAAAAAAATGTAATAATTTGTTTTACTATATAGCAAATCTTACTTGATTAGGCAAGACTTCAACACTGATGTAATGTGTGTGACCGTGTTCCATAATATATTTCGAGGAAGACCTTTTTGTCAAATGGTAGGTGTTTCAAATCTCAAAAAACGTATTTCCATTTCTTGCATTGTGATAGCCTTCTAATACTCCTTTATATACGTATTACACACAATGCTTCAAGCAAACTACTTCTCCTTATTATATATATATATATATATATATATATATATATATATATATATATATATATATATAATGGTAATAATCCAGGTGAAAAATATCCACAGGGTGGTAATCCAGAGAATTTTAACCGGGTTTATAAAAAGTGCTCAATATCAAAATAGAGCTTTATATATGATAATTTTATTTACACAGACATGTAAACTTCTCTCCAAATATGATCTGAGGTTAAGATCGGATTCTAACTCTGCCTGATGAGATCTCAGTTTATAGTAACTGTTGATCGATAACATCGACATGCCAGTGTCGCAGATTTTGTACATGTCTGTGTAAATAAAATTATCATATATATATATATATATATATATATATATATATATATATATTTAGTCTTTGGTTTGACTCAACCGAGAATTAAACCCTGGTTTCTCAGCTCATAGGCGAACACTCTTAGTATTATTCCAAAATAAAATAAAAATCACGAATTTAAAAAAGCAAGAAACTTGATTACACACATTCCAGCATCGTCCGACATTACCCATCATTCCCGGTAACATACCACACCGTAGTGTAAAGACAACAGGCAGCAGCTGTAAGGAATTAAGACCACATTTCGCTTGGTAGTTATTTTATCAAACTAATAAAGAATGGTTTTAAGTTTAGTAGTTGGATAGAAAAATAAACCCAAACCCATTTCGTAATAAAGCCAATCAGTGACTATCGCAATAATAGTTCCATATCGCAGAAGACTGAGATAATTATCCTTGAGTGTAAATATATTATGTGATATTAGATCTACATGTGGTGTTATACTAAAGCTGAGTTAATCAACGTTTGTTTTCTTAAAAGTCCTTTTTTATATGTTAATCACGTAAAAGAAATGCTAGTTGACTCTCTTGCTATAAGTATACTGTTTTTTTTACCATTTTTAATTAGGATTTTAAAAGTAAAATTTAATCATTACAATACTGTTCAATTATTAATTGAACCATTTTTTCGATAAGACTAGAACTAATTTTGTTAAAGTAATATTTACCCGGAAGGTAATTTCAAAACTGTCAATATTTAATAAACAATGATTTGCTGAGAAATTTCAAGCCAGAAACTTTACCCGACTTGCAGAAAAATCCGACTCTGTCCCTTTAGAGATCATCATACTAGAACAACTACTTTAATAACTTCTTTCCCCGGACCGCCTGCATTGTGGATGTTATCCCCGTTCACTGTTGCTCCGACTGCACCAACATGCACCAATTTAAATGTAATGTGAACAAACATCTTGCTGCACAACTCCCCCCCCCGTAGGATGGCCGCCTTTCTATGTATTTGCTCCCTAATAATAGTCTCCCTAACATTTCAGTAGCAATCTGCTTAGTTTGGTATTAATAAAAGTAATAAATAAAAAAAATTCTCTTCCAACTATTGATAACATATTAAGATGACTGACTTGTTATTGAAGTAACCAAAATGCATTCTGTTGGATTAAATTCCGTAATAATTTTTTTTTTGAAATATTAATTTAAAATTTCATTACATTTCATGTAATTTATAGAAAACGGGAGAAAAGAATAAATAGACAACGAAAATAAATACTAATAGAAATAATTTTAAAGTATATTTTTGAGACCAGTAATGAATTAAAAATAAAGAATGTTTATCATTGGAATTATTCAGACTACTGTTCTCATCTTGGATGTTATTCTCACAACGTTTCGGCCAATGTAACTTCCGACTAGTTTAAAGTACTCCTTGCCGAACTCGAGTATCATTACATTGAACTCGGGAATCTGTACGAAATTCCGAACGGAACTCTTCATTTAATCTACGGGTGTAGCATGCTCTCGTTCGGTCAGCCATCGCCGAGTAGAAGTCTCAAGGGCGCGTAACGCAACAAATAAAAGTGCTAAGTAATAATCAGTTCTAATGGACAGTCTTCTGGCGGTAGAAGGTTCAATCTTCAGGACGGGCGATACTAAGAATACAATTACGAATTACTTCAAACTAAACAATCAATGGTTGACGGAAATAAATCAAGTTACCCCCGTAAATTAAATAAAAGGGGTCCGTTCGAAATTCAGTACAGATTCCCGAGTTCGACAAAAAGATTTGAGATTAATTCGGACTACTGTTCTCATCTTGAATGTTATTCTTACAATTTTTCGGTCGATGTAACCTCCAACCTTTTCCAGATGCGTTTTATCAAATGTGACGTGGAATCCGACCTATAAAAATGCCTTAGCAGCCCCGTAGACAATCTCCATTATGGACGCACCAGATGAAAAGAAAAGGTAAAGCCTGAGGACAGGGGAATTCCTAGGAATAAACAGAATCATATCTCAACTCGACACCAACAAAAAATCTGGCAAACTGAATCTTGAGGACGTATCCCCAACTGGTACAGAGAACATCTAAACATCTAATCAAGCAGTCACAGGTATATATATATATATATATATATATATATATATATATATATATATATATATATATATATATATATATATATATAATATAATATGTATAATATACCTATACATATATATATTTATATATATATATATTAATATATACATAAATATATATATATATATATATGTATGTATGTATGTGTGTGTGTGTGGTAAAAAAATTTCTGAAGACGTTGTCCACGAACGAAACCGGTCAAAAAATCTCTTGTTTTTCTCCTGCACTTTAACTTGTTTTCCGTTTGTCATTTTTTCACACATTTTGTCTATCACGACATTTCATTTTCATGAATTATCGTGTACCTTACCCCATATATATATATATATATATATATATATATATATATATATATATATATATATATATATATATATATATATATATGTATATGTATATATATATATATATATATATATATATATATATATATATATATACATATATTTATTTATTCTGGTACAGAAAAATTAGTACAACATTCGTACCGTCGGTTTCAAGCACGGAAGGTCTTACCCATCCGGCTCTCTTCAGCTTCTGTTGTCATCTGTTTTGGAAATGTGAGGTCACATGACACTCTTGTTGGGACGCGTTATTTGCTCAGTGTGTTGTGTGTGTTTGTTTAAATTTAAATTTAGTGTAATAAGACCGTTGAGATTTAAAACACGAGGGAATTCAAGATTAAAGGGAATAAAAAAGGGGGGTAAAAAATAAAAAAAATATATATGAAAAAATATATATATATAAATAAATATAAAAAAAACATATATTATAAAAAAACATTTCAATACTAAAAATAAAAAAACCTTTCAATACTAAGAATAAAAGAATAAAAAAAGAGAAAGAGTATAAAAAAGTATAAAAAAGAATTAAAAAAAAGGAATTAAAAAAATAATAAAAAAATATAGAGAATAAAAATGTAGAGAATAAAAAAGAGTGAGAGAGAAAGAAAGAATAAAAATAGAAAGAATAAAAATATAATAAATAAAAATAAATTAAAAATAAATTTAAAGATTAAAAAATAAAAATAATAATAAAAAATAAAATTAAAAATTAAAAATTAAAAATTAAAAATTAAAAATTTAAAGATTAAAAACAAAAATAAAGAAAGGGTTTCTCTGAAATTCCCGTGAGCCAAATTATGAATTTGTATCATTAGCCGTTATATTTTTGAAGGTATGCGTTCTAAAAAACCGTTAATGTGTAAAAATCTTTTCCCCAGATTGGAGTGATTTTAATGAAGAAATTCGGATCTAAGGGAGGTAACTTAGTTGGAAATATGAAATATTTGAGTTTGTTAAAATGGGTTTGTAGATTAATCTAGTGGCTGATAAATAAATTAAATATTTTTGCATTTTTGTATTTTGGTGAAAGTCGAAGTTTTTGCTCTTGGAATTTATGTGGATATAGTTTGTTTAAATGGATTTGTAGAGTAATCTAGTGACTGATAAATAAATTAAATATTTTTGTATTTTTGTGAAGGTCGGAGTTTTTGCTCTTGAAGTTTAAGTGGATATAGGTTGATGAGGTATTTGTTCGTTTTTATTGTGTTTATATTAGTAGAGGGGGGGTAGTTAGACATTATGTGAATCGGTCAGACCAGTTTATAAGCAATGCTTGTCTCTTGTGGATACACCCCCTGAATATTTCATCGCGGATATTTAAACAGGCTGTATTCGGATCGATGATGGCCTTTGAAATGTGGTATTTTTCAGCGTCACATAGAGGACATCTGTTTATGGCTGGAGAGAAGGATGGTTTTCTCTCAATTATTTTCCATTTGATGGTGAAGGGTGTATTTTCTTCTTTAAGCTGCCATATTCGGGTCGCGAGTGCCGTATTAGCCTTGTTTTTGTATCTGAAGGAGTTTCTGTGTGCGTATAGCCTTTGTTTGAAGTTTCCCTTCGTCATCCCAATATATTTTTCTGCATTACTGGTATTCTGGTCTGTGACGGTTGCTTCATATATGATTGAATTGATTTTGCAATTTCCCTCCAGGGGGCAGTTGTTTTTGTCTTGGCATGAGCAGCCTGCGTTTGTAATTGTTTTGGGTTCTGCAGAGATAATTTTTCTTATTGAAGGGGCAGTGGAATAGCTGACCTTAACAGAATTTCTGTTAAAAAGTTTGTGTAATTCATTTGTGGGTGGGAAGTGTTTGTCGAGTAACTTGATACAAAAACAAGGCTAATACGGCACTCGCGACCCGAATATGGCAGCTTAAAGAAGAAAATACACCCTTCACCATCAAATGGAAAATAATTGAGAGAAAACCATCCTTCTCTCCAGCCATAAACAGATGTCCTCTATGTGACGCTGAAAAATACCACATTTCAAAGGCCATCATCGATCCGAATACAGCCTGTTTAAATATCCGCGATGAAATATTCAGGGGGTGTATCCACAAGAGACAAGCATTGCTTATAAACTGGTCTGACCGATTCACATAATGTCTAACTACCCCCCCTCTACTAATATAAACACAATAAAAACGAACAAATACCTCATCAACCTATATCCACTTAAACTTCAAGAGCAAAAACTCCGACCTTCACAAAAATACAAAAATATTTAATTTATTTATCAGTCACTAGATTACTCTACAAATCCATTTAAACAAACTATATCCACATAAATTCCAAGAGCAAAAACTTCGACTTTCACCAAAATACAAAAATGCAAAAATATTTAATTTATTTATCAGCCACTAGATTAATCTACAAACCCATTTTAACAAACTCAAATATTTCATATTTCCAACTAAGTTACCTCCCTTAGATCCGAATTTCTTCATTAAAATCACTCCAATCTGGGAAAAAGATTTTTACACATTAACGGTTTTTTAGAACGCATACCTTCAAAAATATAACGGCTAATGATACAAATTCATAATTTGGCTCACGGGAATTTCAGAGAAACCCTTTCTTTATTTTTGTTTTTAATCTTTAAATTTTTAATTTTTAATTTTTAATTTTTAATTTTTAATTTTATTTTTTATTATTATTATTATTTTTTAATCTTTAAATTTATTTTTAATTTATTTTTATTTATTATATTTTTATTCTTTCTATTTTTATTCTTTCTTTCTCTCTCACTCTTTTTTATTCTCTACATTTTTATTCTCTATATTTTTTATTATTTTTTTAATTCCTTTTTTTAAATTCTTTTTTATACTTTTTTATACTCTTTCTCTTTTTTTATTCTTTTATTCTTAGTATTGAAAGGTTTTTTTATTCTTTTATTCTTAGTATTGAAATGTTTTTTTATAATATATGTTTTTTTATATTTATTTATATATATATATTTTTTCATATATATTTTTTTATTTTTTACCCCCCTTTTTTATTCCCTTTAATCTTGAATTCCCTCGTGTTTTATATCTCAACGGTCTTATTACACTAAATTTAAATTTAAACAAACACACACAACACACTGAGCAAATAACGCGTCCCAACAAGAGTGTCATGTGACCTCACATTTCCAAAACAGATGACAACAGAAGCTGAAGAGAGCCGGATGGGTAAGACCTTCCGTGCTTGAAACCGACGGTACGAATGTTGTACTAATTTTTCTGTACCAGAATAATTCTTAATTAATCGAGCACTCTGCTGGGATTTTTCCTACCATTTTACAAAGAAGTTATATATATATATATATATATATATATATATATATATATATATATATATATATATATATAAATATATATATATGAGAGAGAGCGTATCTCCTCCAATAATAAACTAACGGTTACATCGCCCTCACTTCTACTACTCTTTCGCGGAGACTCAACTGACATTTTTCAAGCTCCAGTTCAATCTGCCAGCATTGTAAGCAGCACAACTCCTCACATTCGCAATTCAGACAACTGTTAGTCAATAACAGGAACATTCTAAACACCGTCTCTAAAGTGAAAGACTGAAAATCTCACGGACCTTGTACATAAAGACCAAACGCTCCTCAGTAAAAAAAACACATTAATTATGAATCCAGTAAAAATATTTTAAAGTGCCGTGGCTTAAATACATTTAAAAAAAACTAAAACTAAAAATTACGTTCAACCCGTAAATTGTAAATTTTAAATATCGTAACATTTTTTTTTTTAAATACTGTAAATTTTCATCAACCACGCGCCTAACACGTGATCACATTCTAAATACGTCACACGTCAAACGTTATAAATTTACCGTACAGTTCGAACTGAAATCGATTGAGGGAAGTCAATCGAAAGTACTCGCGAACAAAAATGGAACAAAACAGCTACGTAGTCCACATCCGACGATTAGACAAGAACACAAGAAGGATTATCCGAAACATCGAGAAGATAACAAAAAGATTGATAAAACTAAAAGCTTCCGTGATATACAACAACGTATGTCTCTCTCTCTCTCTCGCTCTTTCGCTCTTTCTCTCTTTCTCTCTTTCTCTTTCTCTCTCTCTCTCCCTCTCTCTCTCTCGCTCTTTCTCTTTTTCTCGTTATATATATATATATATATATATATATATATATATATATATATATATATATATATATATATATATATATATATAGGGTGGGCCAAAATAAGGGTCCTATCTTTAAATTTGAATAACTTGAATTTGAATAATTTCCACAAAATAAAAGTTAAACTCACCAAACTTTATGCGTGTGTAGACTGACCCTTCCGAGATTTTTTGAAATAAACAAAACAAATTTTAGCCGAAAAACACTTCTTAAAACTTACAAAAACTAAAGTATTGTTTTTTACACTGTTTTGAGTTTTTTAAGCAAAAATAATGTTTTCTAAATGAGGGTACGTTCCTTAGGGCTAATACGGCTCATGCTTGCTTCGGAAAGGGGTCCTTTACTTATTCTAAAAAAAAAAAATCAATAAATAAAAAAAGTTATGAATTTTAAAAAATAGGACCCTTATTTTTGCCCACCCTGTATATATATATATATATATATATATATATATATATATATATATATATATATATAGATATATAGATATATATATATATATATAATTTGTGTCATCGAGTATTAAAACATTCTGTAAACGTATGAGTGATAGCAGCCTCTATTCATGGGAAACGAACTTGAGTTATGTCTTCTTTTATATTTTCATATTTCCTTCGCAAACGTCATCGTCTTCATTTCGTTTTGTCTACGATGCTCGATATTTGAAAATGTCATTGTGCTAGGTTTATGGCTAATTTCTGTAAAACGTATATAAGGCACAGGGAAAAAGTGAGGGGCAATATAAAATAACAATAAAGAAATACAAGTAAAAATAGAAAAATATAACTCTGATCGTAACTCTAACCGTCCGATGTCAACCACGAGACAAAAAATAAAATATACAGAAGTATAAATACATAAAAAAACTAACAGAAAAAAACATAAAGAAAACTGATAAAGACAGTTGAAGTAATAGTGGATTATAAGGTAGAAAGAAAATAAGAAAACGGTTTGAGTGTCAAGAACTTAGGCTGAGAAAAGAGAGGAGAGACCTCGGAGGGGAGGAGAGAGAGAGTAATAGAGAGAGAGAGAGGGGGTGGAGAGAGGGAGAGAGAGAGAATAGAAGCGAGAAAGAAATGTAGGAATCGGTGATGTTTAGAGAAGAAAACGAAAAAGAAGAAGAAGAAAAAGAAGAAGACAAAGAAGAAAGAAGAAAAAAGGAAAAGAAAATGATGTATCAGGTTAGAAAGAAAGTAATGTCGTATTTTTGACTTCATCACTTTGCAGCCTCCTAAGTTATACACAGTTCTAGATTTTTTTGTGAATTGGTGTCTTAATATCTTGCTTTACCTTTCAGATATAGTAATTAGTTAGAAATATTAAGTGTAACGGTGTCAGCCGTCAAAAAATGGATATCAGTGAGGAGCGTCTGAGACATTGTATACTTTATGGATTCAAAAAAGGAAACTCAGCTGCAGAAGCTACAAAGAATATTGGAACTGTCTATAGGGTAAATGTTCTGAATGATCGAAAATTTCAACCGTGGTTTGCAAAATTTTCTTCTGGAGACTTTAACCTGTCAGATCGGCGACGTTCTGAAGGGCCAAAATCAATTGATAAAGACGCCATTAAAGACGTTGTGGAGGTCAATCCAAAGTAAACCAGCAGAGAATTAGCTCAACAATTCAATACAACCCCTACCACAATTATTTCATGAGTTATAAAAAATTTAAAAACTTGGACTGTGTGTTCCCCACGATTTGACCGACGTTCAACGAAATCAAAGATTGACTGTTTGCACATATTTTCTTTCCAGGAATTATCGAGAATCACTTTTGCAAAGAATTGTGACTGAAGATGAAAACGGGTTCTTTACAAGAATACCCAACGCAAAAGACAATGGTTACACCGAAACCAAAGTCCACAGCCTGTTTCAAAACAATGACTTCACCCAAGAAGGTTATGCTCTCTATATGATGGGGCATGAGAGGACTGGTTCATTATGAGTTACTAGAACTTAATCAAACAATCACAGCAGTAACATATTGTTCACAGCTGGATGATCTAAGAATTGCTCTATCAAAAAAGAACGACCAGCATTACTCAGTAGGAAGGGTGTAGAGCTTCAGCATGATAACGCGAAACCGCACACAGCAAAACTCACTCAGGAAAAGGTCATGAGTTTACATTGGGAAGTTTTGCCTTATCCGCCATATTCACCTGACATTGCTCCATCCGACTACCATCTTTTCCGGTCGTTGCAGCATCACTGAAACAATAACATTTATGCAAATTACGACCAACTCAAAAATGACATAAATTTGTTTTTCTCTAAAAAATCAGAGAAATATTTTGAAGAAGGCATTAAGAAGCTAGTTGATCGTTGGACAGAAGTCATAGAAAATGAAGGAAATTATTGTAAAGATTAAAAATGCCCTAATGTGAATGTTTCAGATGAAATAAATGTGTTGGACAAAACGACATTACTTTCTTTCCAACCTAATAAAATGAAACATTTGAAGGAAATGAAAGGTTTGAAGGAAAATGGGGAAATGGTAAACAATAAGAAGAAGAAGAAGAAGAAGAAGAAGAAGAAGAAGAAAGAGGCGAAGAAACCGAGGAAAAGAAATAAAAAGATGACGAAGAAAAAAAAGCACGCCAAAGAAAAAGAAATAAAAGAAGAACAGAAGATGAAAGAAGATGGAGAAGAAAGAAGAAAAAAGGAAACGGAAGGCACCATTCACAAAGAGTTTGATTCTAATGTTTGTATGCTGACATCGCACCGTTCTTAAAGATAAGTTAATAATTCTCTGAGAATTATCTTTTCAAATGACGAGAGGGAGGGAGAGGAAGGTGGGGGGATATGGAGAAACATTCAAATTGTTAAACAATAAATATTATTGCTTTATTAATGGGTTGTATTCGAGGCCATTAAAAATATACCGAGCAAAAGAACATAAGACTAAACTTGGTCGTTTGGTCATTTTTATTTTACGGCATATCAACCCTTTTCGGGTTATTTAATGTCGAATACGGTCATTTTGGTGACAGTTTCACACGTAAAATACGTATAAATAAAGGAATACAGAAATGTTTTTACTTTTTAAGCCGCGTTGTGTTTGTTTATTTTCCATCGACATAAATTAATGGTTAACAAGTCTGGTAAATATGCTTTCTGGGTTCCAGAGAGAAAGAGAGAGAAAGAGGAAGAGAAAGAGAGAGAGGGAGAGAGAAAGAGGGAGAGAAAGAGGGAGAGAAAGAGGGAGAGAAAGAGACAGAGACAGAGAGAGAAAGAGAAAGAGAAAGAGAAAAAGAAAGCGATAGAAAGAGAGAGAAAGAGGGTGAGAAAGAGAGAGGGATAGAGACAGAGACAGAGAAAGAAAGAGAAAGAGAGAGAGAAAGAGAGAGAAAGAGGGATCGAAATGGGAGATATATAATAAAACCAGAAAAAAAAAAAAAAAACATAAAACTCCGAAAATTAAAACTTAATTTGAATTTATAAAACACGCGTTGATTGGTCAACGTTGTAATCGCTTGTCTCTTTAAATGTCGTATGAATTGGCTAAAAGGTAAACGTTATCACTGCTCTCTTACGAGTCAGGTAAGCAAGCTTACACTAAAACGCTTAAGACTCTCTTTTTTCATTTTCATTACTACAGTTGTCGTCGGTAAAAAGTTGACTACTCTAGAACACAAGCCTCAGACGGATATTATATATTAAGAATTATAATTATTAAATAATTAATTTCTATTATTTATTAAGAATTATAATTATCAAATAATTAATTGCTATTATTTATTAATAATTATAATTATCAAATAATTAATTGCTATTATTTATTAATAATTATAATTATCAAATAATTAATTGCTATTATTTATTAAGAATTATAATTATTAAATAATTAATTTCTATTATTTATTAAGAATTATAATTATCAAATAATTAATTGCTATTATTTATTAATAATTATAATTATCAAATAATTAATTGCTATTATTTATTAATAATTATAATTATCAAGTAATTAATTGCTATTATTTATTAAGAATTATAATTATCAAATAATTAATTGCTATTATTTATTAAGAATTATAATTATTAAATAATTAATTTCTATTATTTATTAAGAATTATAATTATCAAATAATTAATTGCTATTATTTATTAAGAATTATAATTATTAAATAATTAATTTCTATTATTTATTAAGAATTATAATTATCAAATAATTAATTGCTATTATTTATTAATAATTATAATTATCAAGTAATTAATTGCTATTATTTATTAAGAATTATAATTATCAAATAATTAATTGCTATTATTTATTAAGAATTATAATTATTAAATAATTAATTTCTATTATTTATTAAGAATTATAATTATCAAATAATTAATTGCTATTATTTATGAAGCATTATAAGGATTAAATAATTCTTTGCAATTATTTATATGTCTGCATTCATGCGATTATGCAACTATTCACACGTTGGCGCAGGGCCTCACATATTTTTTGGTGTCGATTTTCAAAATAATTCTTACTTATTTTATCCCTTTTACTTATATGGCTTACTTTTAAATAGACTTATTACTTTATTTTATTTGTTTATTTTAATTTATTTATTAAACTAAATAAAATTCAAATCAAATTTATTTTGCAAAGTAATAGAAAAGTGCAACAAGCCATGTAAAGAGACAGGTGAAAGCCATCTACATCCACATATAATCTTAATGTTTATCCACGGACGCTTTAAACCTGGATATGGTAGTCATCGTCAACACCTCCTCTGGTAGATTAGAAACACAGACCGAGACTCCTACCTTTCTTCTATTGAGCCGAAATCAACGGTTGCACACCGGTTACGGGTACCCGTAGAGACCGCAACTTGGCGCTGGGGGGATATACTCCTCAAAAGGTAGATTTACATTCATGTTGATGATATTGTAGGTAAGAATCAAGTCTCCTCCTCCTATTATTTTTAATCAGCAAAATATGGAGTTGAATCTATTAGTATTGATGTGGTCTTGGTTTTCTTTATGCTGTAGAACCAAGCTGCTCCACTCCTTGTCTTCATCGTTTAGTCGAGTCGTCTATCTACTGACGAATCGTCGAGGGAACAGCACTGACCCACAAGTTAAAGAAAAGAAACACAACTCTCGAGAAAGCACACAAACACATATACATTGTGTATAAGTTAGTTGGAACTATGAGCGTGTGTGACACCGTCGCGGACTGTCGAGACCCCCATTGTCGTCACTTAAGTTGTCAGCTCATCTCATCACTTGCTTAACCTTTTACGAGCTTTGTTTGCAACCTGCTCTCGAAAGAATCTGACTTCAAACTCCGATAATTCGTCTGTTGAAACCACCACCACCGCCACAAGGTTGATCAGTCCATCTCATCGTTTGCTCGGCTAGATCTACTCTCCCTTGAAGCCGACACTAAATTGAATCACTCCCTTCCGAGTTCCATCTCGTCAACTGTTTGCCGTAAAACTCTCCCCTGTCGTAAAACCAACTCCATTGTCGTCAAAGATGTCATAAAACACTGTCACTCCTTATATATTATTTCCTTTGTCTCAGTCACCGACAAGACCTCGGCCTTGAACAATAGAAATTGACCACTCCCGTATTTTCTTTTGTGTGCGTTCATGAGTCATTTCCTATTTCTGACCGGGCTCCGACCTTTGCGGCATCCATAGTGTCACAATACTACCATCCGGCCAAATTTAGCACAGACCGTAAACCTGCGGGTTTTCTTCCTTTCATTTCGAACACCGTCGTGTCCATTTAGCTTCAGAACTTATCATCAAGTATATATCATTTTCTCTCATGCAAGAACTAAACTTTCTTTAAGGGATAAAACTTCCCGCAAATATCTGGTTAGAGTTTTAGAGAGAGAATAAAAACAAAAACGAACAAACACAGCAAAATTCAAACCGATCCATTCATCAATGTCAGTTTATAAAGATTCTGCGAAAATGATTAACAGCTGGCTTTCAGAAGCACACAGATTTAAAACAAACTTAGATACTTTCACTTTCCCGCTTGCGTGTTTAATTACCCCGATAACATTGAGATACGTTCACGAATCGAAACACACAAGAATCGTGAATTCATTTATCGCTATGGATGAAAGACTGACTATTATATATTACATGGCAGTACTATGCTTTTTAGAGTTAAGTGTAGATATTCCCAAAAAATGAATTATTTCCCTACAACCCCTTTCTCACAGACGAGTTATTGCTAGTCTCGCTCTGCTCTATCGTTATTTTCATAAAAGGTGCTCGACTGAGCTCCATTCTTCGGTTTCTTTCTTCTTCATCTGCCTAACGTCAGGCGAAATTTCCACGACCACAGCTTTGTTGCAAAGGTTTCCCACCCGTGAAACTCGTTGCAGCGGAACTGCTTCCCTACTTACTACAACGTGGTCGTCTTCAAATTCAATTAAAAAATAATTCCTGTTATCAACCTTCCTTCCCAAAGTAATCAAATGCAGTTCATAGCATTGATCAATACTAGTTTTCTTGTGGTGATCCTCATCTTTCGGCTGGCATTCATTCCCATCTTATCAAGTTTTATCCTCGAATGGCTTGATAAGCGGTGACCTCGATGGTAAGAAACAACGATAATACATGTCGATGTTTATTGCTTATTTATTTTTAATGGATTATATTTGAAAATGTACTCAAATAATAATTTTGTTTAAATGGAGTTTGAAGAGTACATTAGACAAATGGCGACCATTTTGTTAAGAACGAATCACAACTTATCAAAACCAAAACTACTCGAGAATTACTGTTTATGAGATAAATTGATTGTCTGTTGAATGATAAAGAATATCATGAGAGGATTGGAAATGATCAGTAGAATGAACAACATTTATTTACTTATAGAAACCATTTATTTCAAGTATGTGGTAGCATTTCAATTTAAAGACGACCATGTGTGGAAGCAGGTGCGTGATAATATGTTTCACATGTGGGAAATGATTGGTTGACTCGTTGCAAGTAGTTCTCCAGGGCTCTCCGTCTCATATCAGATGGTTTTCCGTCGATTTCTTCAATAACAAAAAGCTACTGTTACGATTTCGCAAATGCTTGAGATGTCCGATCTAAGATGCTGGAGGCGTATCCTTAAGATTGTCTACAGAGACCGAGTCGCAAAGATTGAAATTAAGTTATGTGTAGAGCCAGCTGAAGGCTGTTCCACGAGAGGGTCACTACAAAGCGGTTAAAGGTGACCGGTTATATTCTTCAACTATAATCTCCAATACATGAAAACACGGCCATGTGTTGGTTGTTCTAAAATGAAAGAAGAAGAGGTCGTCCAAAGATGGCGTGGCAAATGTCTCTTATGATCGACTTTACTTTGATATCTTCCCAAGATGGCTTACGCATCTCGTGGACGAAAATGGAGAGAATTGCTGTGACAATAAAGAGGGACACTCAACATCAGGAAAAAGAATGAGGTGCTTTGCATGTCGTGTATGCAGATTAAAAAAGGGCTTCTCTTCATAGGGGCAGGTGTTTATGGTGGTCCTGATTTGCATATGTGGATATCAGGTGATATAAATGAAGAGGACAACTGGGAAGGGGGGAAGCGATTTGGATTGGAGAGAGAAAGGCAGAGAGAAATAGGGTTGCACGAAATTCAGATGGAAATTAAATTACAGTTAAAACTTTTTTTAATTCTTTTATTTTTCTGGCACAGTTAGTTAACAATTGCTCAATGCACGTAGCACTGGAGCAGATTTATGTCGTGTTCAACTTCGAAAAGAAGGACCTTAATCTTAAAAATATCCAAAATATAAATTGGGGTTTAATCTGGACACTCAATATCTCCCTTTAAAGGGATTAACCGGCCTATTAACATTTCTATTAACACTAAAAATGTGTATGATAAAGAAAATTTCATAATGATTGATAAAGATAATTAAAATGATGGAGCTTAGCCTACCAATGGTGAGTATTCATGCCATTTTATCAACCATTATAGATTGCACTGTTCTCATAGAATATGTGGGAGATTTTGATGTCACAACCTATATAAATTGAATTAGACATTAGTTATTAATGATTGTTTTTCCACAATCTATGATACCGCAGCCCATGCATACCTTTACAGCGACAGGCAATAATTCGAAGACTCTGGTTACGTCTAACTTTGAGCTCTTCAGAAGGACACATCCGAGTATTGCAAAAGCCCAAATAAGGATGAGTTTCAAAGTAAGGACTTCTTATTTATAGATTTCATCGTTTGTGGGCTATGGGGTTATGTGCGATTGTGGTAAAATAATATATATATATATATATATATATATATATATATATATATATATATATATGTATATATATATATATATATATATATATATATATATATATATATATATATAATATAATATAAAATGAAGTAATAAAATAAGGTGTCAATCAAATTTTATTAGAATTCAAAGTTCAAGCAAAGTATCCTTAAGTCCTTAGCTCATGAGTTTTAGAAGATAATTCTTCTCTTCAGAGGACCATTACCGCAGTTATACTACTACAGGTAATAAAATTAAGCTTTGAAAATATATAAAAATTATATACACAAATACATAAAAATACATAACATCAAATATATCAACCCAAAAACATACTTTTTGTTGGATCTATACAATCCATCCAGGTCATACAAATTGAAAAACATAATGAGGGTTAACCGAGGATTACTCCAAGTTATAAATAGCAGTCCATATACGTGAATTGAAGGAGCTGACAAAGTTATCCAGTCGCGAAATGTGTCAACAATCGATGAAGTGAAAAGTATTCAATGTTAATGATAAATAAATCAAATAATATAGAGAGTTCAATAAACTCACTTAAAATTCCAATATATATATATATATATATATAGAGATATATATATATATATATATATATATATATATATATATATATATATAAATGGGAATTTAAAAAACTTTATCCGACCTATATCTATATTAAAACACATTAGGCTTATTTAATTCAATGAAACAACAAAATAGTTTCAAATACGCTCTATATTCTGATCGGAAAACATGCAAAAGACTTAAGGTTATACTTCATTGGCATATTTATATTTATTATTTTAGGACTGGGTGGACTCTTCCAGATACTATAAATAGAGTTACGACAAGTTTTTATCAGTCTTTCAAGGCTACAACACTGGCGACGAGGATTCGAAACATCTCACAACACTGAAAAACTAATTAGTCGGACTAATTTGGACTAACATATTTTCGAACGTTTGTCGCACAACTCTGGCGACAAGGAATATATAATTCCAACTCTGAAAACAATAATGCCAACTCTGGCAACGAAAACTCGGATTCATGTCTACAATTGGAATGCCAGATTTTAAAAACACAAAACGAATTTGGTGGTATGCTCTGGATATTTGTTAATAAAAGAGCGAGAAGTTGTGAATCATACTGAATTTTAACAAATAAAGTGTGTAAATTCTGCAAAAACAAACAAAAAAAACATCCATGGCGCGAAAAGGATTGAAGAGAAATTGTCGTTTTCTTGGTATGACGAAACAGTTTTTAAATCAATGTTTTGACATTCAAGTTGTTCAAATCCAACATAAATGTCTGTCGATTTTTTTACGTCAATCAGAAAAACGTAAATAAGTTTTGTACAAGCTTACTTTTTTCTTTCCACTGAGAGGTCACGAACTTTTCAACTAGTAAGAACATCTGTAACAGTATGAATATATATATATATATATATATATATATATATATATATATATATATATATATATATATATATATATATATATATAATTGTTCCAAGAATTAGAACATCAAGTCTAGTATGGCGCACGGTCGTTTCCAACACATTCTGGAAATACTTTATTTATTTTTTTTTAATTAATAAAGCTACTCCAAAACGTCTTCATCAGCGCCTTTAGCATCACGTCTTACAGAAATTTAACGAAAAAATAACAAGCTCGTGGTAGAGGAACATCTATTGACAGGAAGAACCACAGATCAAATATTAGAAAAAGGAAGTAATTACAAAAAAAAATAAAAATGGAAAGATAAAATGATAATAATAATAACACTTTATAAAAATAAAAATAGAAATAAGAATAAAAATAAAAATAAAATAGAAAATATTTAAAAAATTTAAAAAGAGACACAGAGACAAATATTAGAAAAAGGAAGTAATTACAAATATAAAATAAAAATAGAAAGATAAAATGGTAATAATAATAAAACATTATAAAAATTATAAAAATTATAAAAAAATAAAAAATAAAAATACGAACAAAAATAAAATAAAATATAATATAAAATATAAAAAATAATAAAATATAAAAAGGAAAAATAAAATAAAAAGATAACAAATAAAAAATAAAATAAAATAAAATAAAAATAAAGTAAAATAAAATAAAATAAAATAAAATAAAATTAAATAAAATAAAAAATAAAAGTAAGTATAATAATAAAAAGTATTAAAGGATAAAAAAAAATATAAAGAAAGTTAATAAAATTATGAATAAATAAATAAATAAAGAATAAAATAGTAAACTAATAACATAGAATAAAGGTAAAATTTTAAAAATAAAGGTAAAATTAAAAAATAAAGGTAAAATTAAAAAATAAAGATAAAAACATAAGTACCAATAAGGAGATTATAATAAATTTAGAAATACAAAATGAAAATATAAGATAAATATAAAAGAAATAATTGATATTAAAATAAAATAAATAAAATAAAAGTATGAATTAAAAACAACTTAGAAATATAAATAAAAATAAAATAGAAACATAAATGAATTTAAAAACAAAGGTTGAATATTATCAAGGCTCATTTTCTAAAGGTTTTTTTAAGAAAACATCCCGCAAGAAGATGAGATGGGCAAGAGGGGAGGAGGAAGAGCACATGGGAAGGTATGACCAACGGTAATTTTTAGGGGGAGAAAAACACCATATAACAATTATTATAGGAGAAGAGCCAGTGGTGACCAGGAAATAAGGGATGTAATAGAATAGGAGTATAGTTGGGACTATACTAACAGCATTGCACAGACAAGTGCATTAGTACATGTGAGATATGAGGGAGGAGAACACGTTTCTTATTAATTCCACTGGTTCATAAGGAGGAGAGAACCCGCTTTACATGAAATAAATATCATCTATTTTCCATTGTGGTCCTATACCATTTCGCCGTTCAAACCAATAAGTACAACTGGAATGACATTAGATGTGGGAGGGTGAAGTATTTCAGGAAATATTGTAAATAGAGTCCGGCCGTTAGGACTGATTTTGGAGAAAATCGAAGCAAAAAAAATCTGTATTTTGATGATCGAATATGGTTCCTGGATAAATTGGTTAAAGAAAATGAATAAATTGATTTTAACCCACATTCCATTGGGGAAAAGATGTCGTCATACCTCCGAAGCTTAAGTCCGTTAAACCTTATAATTCCTTTTACATACGTTTTATGTATGCAAGCCAGTTGGTTAGGAGTATCATAACGGCCATTTGTTGTTATTCGCTCACAGTAGAGTTTCTCGTGGAAATCAGCCGAATGTTACTGTTATTGCTTAAGTGCTGGAATGAAAGTGCCTCACGTTTGGGATGTTTGAGTTAGTAGGGCTAAGGTTGGGGGTGGGAGTTTAATATGGACAGTTTGACATTAAATCTTAGGGTGTGGGAGTCATTAAGTTTAATCCAACAGGTCTGCAGAAAGAATGAACAGAGACGCGTTGAATAGTGAGATTGGGAGATAAAATTCCAGCTTTATGGCATTGGGATAAGATGACTCATATTTGTGAAAGTGTTTACTTAGAGATTAGAGTCATTAGGTACTTCTTTTAGATGTTGTGTAAGGGGGGGGCTGATTTTGGTTGGATTAGTTCCTTACAGTTGGAACAAACGCACTCACACACACACACTCACACACACACATCGATTTACACTCACAGACTTATACCCTTATCGACGTACATTCCTAGTGTATTGGTAAATTATTGTAAGAAATGTGGCAATAGGCAAAAGGCACATTGGGGGTTATTATGAGGTACTTATTTGGCCGACCAGACAGGACAATATTATAGAAAGGGGGGGAATTTAATTTACTATATTAAAGTAAGTTTTTTTTTTATTATGATTGGAAAAATAGACGAATTCAAAATTGCAATTGTAGAAATATTTAGGCATCAGCAAGACCAGCAACTGCAATTGCAGAACGAACAATAAAATAGATGCAGAAAACAACAACTGCAGAAAGTACAAGCGGAATATAAAAACAAAATTGGTGCGAAAAAATGGAATTGCAGAAAGAACAACATTAAGAAAAGCTTCAAATGGAAGAGAATTTTTAGGAACAACAGAAATAAAACTGATACAAATGAATTGAGAAAATGTTACTACATACCCAACAGGAACAGAAAAAAAAACTAATCGAAAGTGTGTCAAAATGTAAAGATAAAAGTGCATTTTAACAATGAACTATATTGAACACTATTTATAAGTGTAACTACGATGGCAACAAGAAGGTTACGTTTGTTCGTAATTAAATAAATATGCGTTTAATTATAACGGTGAAAAGCACTAAATAGCCATTTCAAATTACAAGAAGGGTACAGATTGATTAATTGCTTAGAATTGAAGTTTATACAGCCGATACTGCACCCGGTTAGCATGCATACAAATATATAATCTGTAATCAGTATTATTTTTATGAGTTACTTTCGTAATGTTACATTCAAATCTGAGTAACTGGCCTCGTTTTACCTCGGGAATCGATGTGTACGAACTGAAAGTGCGCCTGTGCTTTAAGTAGGTAATAGTTAATAAATACATAGTTAATATAAATAGTTAATAAATATATAGTCAATAAATATATAGGGATCAGAGTCATCTCACGTTTGGGAAAAATTGTTTTCGAGGCTAGAGTAATACCCCTTGATAAAAATACTAACATTTCCTTGTAAAAAACCCAGCTCAGACTTCAAATCTCGTTGTGAACATGGACTCTCGGGAACTCGAACTAAGACGTCGTCTTGAATTAATAAGATTTATTTCTCATTTGCTGGTTAGACGTTTTACAGGCCACATCGACTTTTCATTTAACGCCACGACAAAAATATAAGTTTTTTTTTGTGATTCGCAGGTGTTTTCTATATGCCTTTTAAAAGAATAATGTGTGTATTTCTTTATTGTATTGGAACAATGTATTGTTTATGTTTAATGTAAAGTCTCACTTGTCATTCTGTAACTGTTTTGATAGTTTTTCGTAGACAAACTATCAATAAATGAAATCTCTTTTTCCACAACAGATTTTTTGTCGTCATTTATTTTATACACATGTGCATAGCCAATGTAATATACTGTAAATTATAGCAATGATCAACGTGCCCAGAGAATTAATTAGAATGCTATACTCACGCGTTGAAAATCTTGAGAAATAGAACATCAACTATTCCAATTTTATTGAAGGTTGCACATTCATTAACCTCATTTCTCTTGACAATGTATTGCTTAAGTATTGTGGCAAGGAAAAATCTAAGAAAAATCGGAAGCTATACCGGAATGTGAAAAGAAGAACTGGTAATGTTTTTCTCTAATTAGATTAGTTCCTCTACTATTAGGCTACTTGACCGTTTCACTAACAGCCAGGACGCTCTAAATTAAAACCTTGCCCATGGATCGATCCTTGGACCGTTATTGTTCCAGATTTTTATAAACGACCTCTCTGATGACATTGTGTCTGAGATGGGTATATTTGTTGACTACACCACGCTCAACTCTTGTCATCTGGGTAAAACGGACGCGCACATATCTGAGACTACGACTGAATCCTTAGAGAGTAACATGCCGTCTCTAGTGGAATAGGGTCATAAATGGATAGTAACATTTAATGCTGCCAAGACAAACCTCCTTTCCTTCAACATCTACAAAAAACTTGTTCAATCACCAAATGCTATAGAAAAAAATACCCTACCTAAGAGTCCAACGTTTGAACTCCTCGGCTTAACATTCAGAGGTAACATGAATTGGAAGAAATACATTGAATACATTACCAAAACTGCTGCAAAGAAACCGGGCTCCCTCTACCGTGCTAGAAAACTTCTCACACCTGACAGTATTCTATAGTTCTACAAAACCACCATTCGCCCATATATAAAGTACCGTATTCACATCTGGGCTGGTGCAACAACCAGTAGTTTTTTCTTCTTTGACAAGGTCCCAAAATGAGTCGCTAATCTAATAGATCCCTAACTATCCACCAAGCTCCGGCCCCCTTACCATCGATCAATGTTGCATTCTTGTGCTTGTTTTACAAGTACGATAATAGAATTTACTTCGATGAACTTCAGCTCTGGTACCCTCTCGACGTAAATACACTTTACATACCCGACAATAAGCTAAATCCCATCCATTCACTGTGGAGATGCTCACATGCCGGACAGCCTTCTACTCCACGAGCTTTTTTCCTCGAGCTGCCGACCGTTAGAAATCCCTCCCTGCTCCCTGTTTCCCCGACTGAAATTTAAAACTAATGTGAAGAAGCATCCCGCTGCACAGCTCTCAATTAAAAAAACTTTCACCCTAATTCACAGTAACTCCTTACGTCTACAGTGGAAATTTGCTTTGTTTGGGGTGAAGAAAGTTTTTTAAAAAGACAACACAGTGAATTTATGACCATTTCCACATGAAAGGTTACGGCAGTTTGTATTCTCAAACGGTGTAGTTACTTAAATATTGACCAACGTTGCTTATCTTGTGTTATATAACGATACCAGGTATACTTTAGGCACTTCCTTTTCCAAGGTAGGTTGTCCAACTAAGGTTTGAGAGTCTAGTCTACCTTACTATAACTATGAAAGGAAGATGCGTTAGTATATTTCACATAAGAGTGGCTTACAGTCATTTCCACTGGTAAACTTTTTGCGCCCGGGATTTCCGAAATTGTCGCGCATCTAAGCACTGGCCAGGCTGGGTGTTTCTTAACTTTGGTGATCTAGCAATTTTTCAACTTAGTACCGATGTAAGTATGACCCACACGATGTTGTGTTGTCTGTTTCGTCATATAAACAATTGCAGTTTCTTTAATCGAAAAGACGCAAAGTAAACTTTGTTAGAAATTCAGCAATAATTTAAAAATAATAATTGATTTTTATAGTAGACATTTTTCACAAAATCTCGGCTTCTTCCGTTGAGTTTGAGAATCGAGTTATTAACTTGTGTACAAATCACAGTGATCTTTGAATGTATTCGATCAGACAATCCTTCTTTCATCCATAATTCCAATTTTTTTATTTGACATGGCAACTCAATCAATAGATTCCGCAATGTCCCCAAATATCAGGAGATTATGAATGAAGATTTTACGTGACTGGAACGATTCATTCATTAATATCATCTACACATGCACACCATTGTATACAGACATGAACATTCATATTGGCAAATAAGCTAATGCTAATATAATCGAGTTCTTCTACTTTCGTGTGAATCAGATGATTCTAGTGTTGGCATTAGTTTCCCCGATGTTATTTCTGGAAAGACATCGAATACTTACGGGAAGGACCACGAGAAGGTTGCCAACATCCCTAAGTGAAAGTGGTACTGTGGAACCGACTGGATTCGAACTTTGAACACACAGGTCTTCAGTCCGTGTCGATATCCACTTAACCACCGTCACCTTCCTATAATCGCGTTAAGATGTATTGAGTCCAGCTTTAAAACAACGTAAGTCGACGACTAATTTGTTCAAAAGAAATGCGGCGCTTCTTTCGCATTAGTCAATCTTAAAAGCCACAGGAAACGTCTATTTTCTTGAATTACATAACCTAATTTTCTATCATATTATATTGATATAATAATCCATGCTTATAATAACAGGGGTATTCCACAATATATATATATATATAGTAGAGAATGGTAGTTTGCTTGAAGCATTGCTGGGTATAGTAGTAGTAAGTTTTTGAAAGGCTGTGGGCAATGCAATTCCGGGTAAGATGCAAGTTGAAAGGAAAGGAACAAAAACAATAACAATAAATCGAATACGATATAAGACTTACTATTTATTTTTCCTTTTTTTTTTTCCTTTTTTTTTTTTTTTTTTTCTTACATAACAGCAAGAGTGTTTTAGCTGTTCGTGTGATGTCCGGGTGATTAAAAATCACTATTTGATATTTCGGGAAAAGACATCCCTTTTTCAAAAATAATTAGACCAGAAGAAGAAGAATATTTTATTCTTCTCCGACTGTGTAGAGAATAATACAAAACAAAATGGCTGCCAGATATAGACCGCAGCAAAAAACAGTTTCACAGGGAATATAAATTAAGTTAAGTTTTATTTTAATATTATGTTAAATATATGATTGGTGTTTAGAATATTAGTGTAATGTTTTGTTGGTTAGGTGTATGGTGTTCGATAAACTGTTAGTTTTGATAATATATATGTATCATTTTTTTATTTTATTTTTTTTTTATTTTTATATTTGAATATTTACTTTGTTTTATCTTCGTATTTTTATTTTGTTTATCTTTCTATCGTAATTTAAGAATTTTAATATAAAGTAAAGTAATTAGTCTCATATTTTAAATATTCTAGATCTATCTACTTATCGATTTCGATTATCATCTATTAAAGAAGTGTTATTAATTACTAATTGTGAGTTTCGTCAAATTAGATTAACGAATTAACTTATTAACTTGATATATTTATTATAAGATAAAGGGGAGTAACTCTGGATTTTTTAAAATATTTTTTTTATAATTAATTTTTTTATTTTTATTTTTTTTTAATTTTTTTTGGTGGAGATCTGTATAACAATATTAGTATATATATACAACATATATACACATAATGCATATATACATATATATACATATCTATGTATTATTGTTTGTTTAATTGTTTATCTATATATATTCATCAATTTCTTTACATATTTGTTTGTTTTTGTTTTGTTTTTTGTTTTTTGTTTTGTTTTTTTATTTATTTATTTATTTATTTTTTATTATTATTATTTATTTGTTTAATTTATTTTATGAATTATTTATTTAATATTTGCATGTTATTTGTATACATTCTATATGTGTTTGGATTTAATAATTAATAATGCTAGGTTATGGAGTGACTTATTTTGGTGGGTTAGAAGAGTATGCTGAATATGGTTTTTGGTTTGTGGTTGAAAGTGTGTAAGGATGGAAGTTCATATGGGGAGGGGCCTGTTTGATTGTTTGGGTGTGTGGTGAGTTTATTATAGGAGGTGAGTAATGAGTGAAGTGGTGGAAACGGACTCTGTTAAGTGTTAGATATGGGGGTTGGTTGTGGATGGGGGGTAGATATTATAGAATGAAAGGTGAGTAGAGCTCGTGACGTTGATTGAGTGAGGGGTTTAATCTGGAGATGAGGATTGATTCTGTGATTCTAAGGTCACCAATGTTTCTGACAGACGCTAAGATGGAGACGTGAATATCGCGCTGAGTGTTTGAGCAAATCTCTATGTGTTTGTGGAAAGAGGATATACGGGTATTCAAGTGCTCCTTTATGCGCAAGTGTAGCGGTCTTGTAGTGTTGCCGATGTAAAATTTTTTGCATTTATTACACTGTAGTTTGTAAACACAGTTAGTGCGAAGGCACAGACCTGTGTTGGAGATAGGGCAATTGGCCAGGGAGCAGGGTTCGGGTGTGTGGTTAGTGTGTTTATTAGATAGATGTTGGCGTAAGGAGGTGCCAGTATGTGTTAGTTGTATGTTAAGGTTTTCCTTATGTATTGCCTTGCGGATGGAGGTGGTGATCTTATCGCTGAAGAAAGGGAGTTTTAAGAAGCATGTGTTAGCGAGGGTGCGGTGTCTACGTGTTTTGGGCTTATTTAGGTGGGCTATGGTGGGGGCGGGGTAGCCATTATTTTGGAGGGTTTGGTGGAAGTTTTTAGTGTGTGATATTTTGTCAGCAGCAGAAGAGCATTTATTTTGTATTCGGGTAATTTCATTATGGGCATAACTTAATTTGGCTTTTGTGGGCAGGGCAGACTTATAGTGTATGAAAAGGTTTTTTTTGCAGGCAGGTTTCCTATAGAAGTTAGTGTGTATAGAGCCATCTTCGGTGATGTTAAGGTTGAAATAAAGGAGAGAGAGTGAGCCGGACTCGTTTGGGTGTTCTATGGTGAATTGTATGTGGGGGTCGGTGTTGTTGAATGTGTTGAATATTTGTGTGGCTTCGTCTTGAGAGGATGTAAGGATTAGAATGTCATCTATATATCTGGAGAAGAATATATAGGAGAGGCAGGAGTTAAGTGCTCGTTGTTCTAACCGGTTCATGTAGGTGATGGCTAAGAGACCGGAAAGGCTAGAACCCATGGGGAGGCCGGAGATTTGTTTGAAAGTGTGCTGCTGAAAGGTAAAGTATGTGTTGTCGATGATGATGTATAAGAGATTGTGAATGTCAGTAGGTGTTAGTCCGAAGAGCTCTAGGTTGTCAGAGGAAGATATGTGGTCGGTGATGAGGTCTATGGCTGGGTGTGCGGGTATTGAGGTGTAGAGGGAGATTACGTCTAGGCTAAATATATAGTTGTTAGTTTGTAGTTGTTTGTGTTGGAGTGAGTGTAGTCTGCTAATTACTTGGTCGGAGCTGCTGACATGTGCGGGGAAGGTGGAGAGTAGTGGTTTGAGTAGTTGAGAGAGAAGCCAAGAGATTTTATAGAGTGGTACACTAATATTCTAAACACCAATCATATATTTAACATAATATTAAAATAAAACTTAACTTAATTTATATTCCCTGTGAAACTGTTTTTTGCTGCGGTCTATATCTGGCAGCCATTTTGTTTCGTATTATTCTCTACACAGTCGGAGAAGAATAAAATATTATTCTTCTTCTGGTCTAATTATTTTTGAAAAAGGGATGTCTTTTCCCGAAATATCAAATAGTGATTTTTAATCACCCGGACATCACACGAACAGCTAAAACACTCTTGCTGTTATGTAAGAAAAAAAAAAAAAGGAAAAAAAAAAAGGAAAAATAAATAGTAAGTCTTATATCGTATTCGATTTATTGTTATTGTTTTTGTTCCTTTCCTTTCAACTTGCATCTTACCCGGAATTGCATTGCCCACAGCCTTTCAAAAACTTACTACTATATATATATATATATATATATATATATATATATATATATATATATAAACAAATAACTTTAGGAATGCTTACCGATAATGAAGCCGTTCACGCCAAAAAGAAATATATAATCAACTAGCTGTATTTACCGGCCCTTTCCCGAGTGGGAAGCTTTGAGAAGCATAATTCAAAATATAATTCAAAACATAATTAAAAATATAATTCAAAATATAATTCAAAACATAATTCAAAATATAATTCAAAATATAATTCAAAACATAATTCAAAATATAATTCAAAACATAATTCAAAATATAATTCAAAACATAATTCAAAATAGAATTCTGTTTACATTTTTTTATAGGATTTTGAAAAAACTCGTTTTAGTTTTGCATTCTTCGTTTTTATTCAATAAATATATAATACAAAAATCAGTGGGTATTTATCAAATTACGTATAGGCGAGTAACTCTGACACGAAGCCAAGCAATATCCTATCTGATAGTTTTATTGAAAGAGATACGATTACATTTTTTCTTAAAAGACGTGTTCTACAACGCAGCCGTAATAAATAATCACATGTTTGTTCAATTTTACGTGATAATAAACTAATCGTCTTTACAATTTTAATACGACTTTAAAAATTGGTTTTGGTTCTCCTTTTTATTTTTATTTATATAAATATGCGATCAATACTAAATATAATACATACAGTAAAGGCAGTCGTTTATTCTTTCTATGTTATCGATAGCTTTATTTATACGCAGTCTGGTTTGTCAGTTTTTCTTGTAGGTCGTTGTAGCATGTTATTTAGATGCTTAAAATGTAATTCGATATAATTCTTCCAGAAAAGACTTTTCCGTGTCGTAATTATTTTCGAACGGACGCCATCTTTAAAAAGAATATAGAGTTACTTCTTTTTAATTTTAACAAAAGTGGAAGTAAATAAACTACCGGACAACGCCGGGTCGGTACAGCTAGTAACATAACTCAGTGAGTATTCATATAAGTTACTATAGGCGAGAAATACACATACAGACATATGGTAGATTGTCTGATTGTTTTATTAATACACAGCTTACATGTTGTGGAGCTGGATACTAAGTGTGTGTTCGCTCTGATCATTTCTCTTTTCGGTTGTTGTTTTTTTAAAATGGCCGCTGTATTCTATACGACAGTAATGTTTTTTCAATGAATATTTCGAATGTTATCATAATGTCTATTTCTCACGGGACAATTCAAGATGGCTGACTGTAGGGGACCACACCGATTTTGAATCGTACATTTCTCAAGACTATTAATGCAAAATGCGAAGCAAAATAGACTGGGCGGAATTCTTTTGTAAATTAAAAAGAGAAGAAATCTAATGATATTTAAAAATGTTTCTTTTGTGTACAGAACAAGAAAAAACAATTAATAGGAAAAATAACGATAAAGGACAAATAAAGAAGCATTGAAATAGGATTAGAAAAGAAAAGAATCTTGTTTTATGGATCAAATTTACTGCAGATCAAATGGGCGGTTGTGCCCTAATAAACCTTGAAAATACTCTAAAAACAACTGTGATGTATGAATACTTACCAATAGACGTATAATACGTTTCAGTAAAATTTCATCAAAATCGAATGTATCTGCATTTTCATAAAGTGATTCCAGCCCTCCTCTGTTTATTTCCATAAAACTAAAACTAAATATAGCACATATCATACACTTCATAATGATTGGTTGATTTGTTTCGGACTTTACTCCACACAAATCACACACACACACATATATATATATATATATATATATATATATATATATATATATATATGATGGAATCTCCCGTCGATTTCGACGTATGAGTGCCCCACGTGAATTTGTAATTGCAAGAGTTGCACAATCCCCGACAACCGCTCTCCTGAGTCGGCATTGTTTGATTCCAATGGCAAGTAGTAATACAAGACGACTGGAAACAATGACGAGATAAGCAGAAAGCACATACAGCACCTGGTATTCCCAAATGGTCACCCATTTAGTACTGGCCAGGCTCGACGCTGCTTAACTTCGGTGATCTAACGGGAACCGGTGTGTCAACATATATATATATATATATATATATATATATATATATATATATAGAGAGAGAGAGAGAGAGAGAGAGAGAGAGAGAGAGAGAGAGAGAGAGAGAGAGAGAGAGAGAGAGAGAGAGAGAGAGAGAGTCTGTGTATGTGTTTCGTGATTTTTAGCCGCTATCATTGCATTTCAGATTCCTGGCATAATTTCTACAAAGAATGGAGGTAGGCTGAACATTGTTTTGCTCAGCTCCCTGCAAATGTCGCCAGATGTGAGCCGTACATTTCTTGTGCATGAAAAATAACACTTTTAGGATGAGAAATAATAATAGGATGAGGATTGCTAAATACTTTTGTACTCGTAGTATATATATACATACATATATATATATATATATATATATATATATATATATATATATATATATATATATATACATCTCTTGGTAGTCTATTCCAAGATGCAGGGGTCCTGATTGAGAAGGCGGCCTTATTTCGGTTGAATCGAAATCGGCAGTGGAATAGTTTCCTGTTGTGTCCGCGTAGACCTCTTCCTGGTGCAGGAGTGAACAATAGGTCCTGAAGAATATCGTAATAACCATTGGGGAGATTTTAGACCAAAATGAGATCACCGCGTAATCGTCGGTGCTGAAGGGAGAAAAGGCTAAGTTTCTTGAGTCGGCTTTCATAGGACAGATCTGATAGACCCTGTACCATTCGAGTAGCACGTCTTTGAACTCTCTCCAAATGTTGGATATCATGTATTCGATATGGAGCAGAGGCCTGGACACTATACTCTAACAGTGGTCTGACCAGTAAGACATGAAGTGGGTTGTATGATTCAAGAGTGAGTTTGCAGAACGGACGCCGAATGAGAAGGAGAGTTCTCTTTGCTTTGTTTGCAGTCCGAATGCAATGTTTAGATGGCTTGAAGGGCAAGTCGACGAGAACGCCAAAGATTGTTGTCTTGATCACCTTCTTGAGTGGAGCCGTCTCACGACCGAGAGTAAGAGCAGCGTCAGAAGGAGCTCCACTGTAATATGGCAGCATGTATTGTCATTAAGGCATGAGTCCAATACCATATATACAAACATATAAATATATAAACACACACACACATTCTGCTCTGATGAGCTTGCTGCTCTGGTACCCCGACTAACCCGACAATCTGCTTAATCTCATCCATTGACTGTGGAGGTCCCTAGATGCCGAAAAACTTTCTACTCCAAAAGCATCTTTCCTCGTGCTGCTGGACTCTGGAACTCCATCCTTGCTCCCTGTTTTCTTGACGGTACTGACATACAGACATTTATGAAACTAAAAGTATACGTTTAAGCAATTGAACCTATAATGAAATACTTTAAGCTCAATATACAAGATAGAGCAATTATAAATATAAATGAAGGAAGGGAGATAAACATGTACGAATGACAAATTTATTTCATCTTCGATTGTTCAATGCAAGATGTACTCGGTAAAAACACATGTTTATTTTTCCTTCCTTAAGCTAGTCTTTTCAAAGATAAAAATGTTATCATCAGAGGAAAACATAGATTGATAAGTTAGCAGTGGAATAGCCAAAATTCAAAATTTAAAAAATTTGAGAAACAATATAAAGTAAAGGAAAGTAAGTGTGTGCGTGTAAAAAAGGTTATCAAAATATGAAGTCTGTCCAGTTGCTGAATGTCCATTGATAAAATGACCGGTGACGAAAGATTTAAAGATAGAAAAAGAGATTTCGTG
>OY744530.1:109807060-109809560 GCA_963556195.1 Sepiola atlantica | reverse complement strand
AGAGGGCGAAATTATGATGCGGGGCGAAGCGACAGACGGATAGCAGCAGCGACACAAAAAACCTGCAGAGATATCAAGTGACGACGACGCGGCGGTGAAACAAGAAGGGGACGCACGGTTAGTACAAATCGTTCCCCCCCCAGCTTAGATTCTCGAATAGAAACGACACATCGTCCCGTTCGCGGGATCGACAAGCGAACTATTCTACGACGCCATATTCCGACATTACAACGTGTTATAAACCTGTTAGTCAACAATAATACTAATAATAATGATAATAATAATAACAATAATAATAATAGTAATGATAATAACAATAATAATAATAACAATAATAACAATAATAACAATGATAATAACAATAATAATAACAATGATAATAACAATAATACTACTAATAATAATAACAATGATAATAACAATAATAATAATAATAATAATAATAATAATAATAATAATAATAATAATAATAACCAAGAGAACTAAAACTGTAATAAATTTAATAGATTGTACCCTACCTAAAAAAAGGATGGAACCAGCCTCGGCTGATACAACACGAAATAGTAGTGAAAGGTAAAGTAGGATGAAAAAAAACGAGGAGGGATAGCACTGAGCCCTGAGTACTGGGACCATGGCTAGGCATATTGCCACACACATCCAAGGGAAGACCAATGATTGTTGCCATCGAGAAAGCAATGGCAAGCGGCTGTTGCGATAACGCAACATCATGTTATAGTGTTATCGAAATAGGTGGAGTGTAATGCGAATATGGGGAGACTTATTGCCACTCATACTTCAGGAAACACCACCGGTTATTATCAGTGAGCAATCACTGATGAGGATCTGTGTGAGCACTCTTTGTGGTGACTGCCCCACTTGAAGAATGCGGAATGTAATGTGACTTAGGGGAGGCTTATTGCCACCCAAATTCAAGAAGAAACCAATGGTCGTTACCACCGGGAAATCAATGGTAAGTGGCTGTTACGATTCCGCAAAGTCATTTGCAATGGTTATCGACAAGATGTGAAGAGTACTGGGAATCTGAGGAAGCTTGTTGTCACTCAAACTCCATTGAAAACCATCGGTTTTTATCAGTGAGCAATCACTGATAATGACTTCTGTGAGAACTTCTAATGAGTACAAATCTATTAATAATGGCGTTTATATATCTGTCTGTCTGAAGCCAGAACTCAATCAGAGTAGTATGACTATCTCCTGAGTCCGCCAGCTTCATTATATACTATGGAAAAAAAACAGCCGCAAACACTAAGCGCGTTTCTCAATTTACATAATCAGTTGCATTTGAACTTCTAATAAATTAGTATTCGCAAATATACACTAATGATTGTTTTCTTCAAATTTCAACATGTATTTACGCAATTTTGCTCGCTAATAATCTTACTTATAAATTATAATTATTGAATCAAATTGTTTAATTAAAATAATAATTGATTTAAAAATTAATGAATTACGTAGTTATTTCATCTACACCCAACTGATTAAACAGCGTTAATCCATTTAACAACCTCCCTCCGTCAAATTAATACGGACGCAAGACGGCGCGTATTTTCAAATGTCAACAAAACATTGGCATTTAACCGTGTTACTTTAAAACGTTCTGAGTTTGTTTATTTTCTTAATCTTATTAGCCATTATGTTTTAAAACACACATTTATTGAATCAAATTGTTTAATTAAAATAATACTTGATTTAAAAATTAATGAGTTACGTAGTTATTTCATCGTACACCCAATTGATTAAACAGCGTTAATCGATTGAAACTCCCTCCCTCCGTACTTGATTTCTTAATACTTTCATATCCAATATTATCATTTTTTCACGATCTTACCTGAATTTATGATTTCATGTTTTATTTATTAAAAACAAGATGTGATTTTCTTTCTTTACTGTCAACAAAAAAATAACACATTGTACTGGAAAACTATACAACTGATTTTAGAACCAAATTGTTTAATTTAAAAAAAGGTCATTAAACAAACAAACACACACACAGTGTTCACTGTATTTGATTTTTTGGTGCTTTTTCATCTTAGGACCCGCGTTAACTTTGACCGCTTCGTTAGGGTTAGGGTCAAGGTCAACGTGGTGGTTAGAGTTAGGGTTAGGTTTTCTTTTTTTTTTCTTTTTAATCAAAAATATTTATATGTATGGGGGAAGAATAAAAAAAATTGGGGGAAGGCGGTCAAAAAAAAATTGTTTTTCTTTTCTTAACTAAAATTATTTCTATGTATGGGGGAAAGTAAAATAAATAAAAGATTGAGGAAAGGGGTGCACAAAATTGTCTTTCTTTCTTTTTAAAGTAAAAATATTTCTATTAATGGGGAGAGTAAAACAAAAATCGGGGTAGGGTCGAATTTCTTTTTTTCTTTATTTTCAACTAAAAAAATTCTTGGTCCAAAACAAAGAAAATCAATGTCTAACCATCCAAGAAATATGACTGGGGCTCCATCGGTTTACGCGTGAGCGTTCATTTCTGACG
>OY744530.1:109779560-109802060 GCA_963556195.1 Sepiola atlantica | reverse complement strand
TCGAGTTCCATGTATTGCTCGTTGGTGATGAGGTCCTTCAGTTGGCTTTCGAGTTCATGTAGTTCACCATTATGTTTCAGAATTAATTCTTCGGCGATGGTAGTTTATAAATTTAAATGCCCTTTAGGAGGATGTACCTCCCAAAATAATAATTGCTACATTGGTTTTACAACAACCACTCTATCCCGCCGGCTCACTATGCACCTCGCAAACACTAGTTCAATATACAAACACCTACAAACGCACAACTGCCCTACATCTGAGTTGAGACAGATATTAGTAATGAACACAAAAATAATACATTCCGAAACTAATTTTAAAAAATTAACAATACTTGAAGCCGTATACATTAAAACGCAGCAACCTAAAATCAATAACATTTCATACGAAACAAGTAAAACTATTTTAAAATGCTTAGTCTAGTTTAGCGATATCAACCGGTGTAGCCTAATTCAATTAAAAAAAAAAATAGGGACATCTTATTAAAATTACTTACTGCCTATCTCCCCCATTTTCCCTCTCCATAATTATTAGACGAGACAAAATTAAATCAGCCATTATTTTAAATTAAAAATAATAAGAATAATAAATAAAATTTGGTCCTAGGTTTATAAATTCTTTTTGATGGTCTGTATGTTGGTAGTCAGATAGATTAATGTAGTGCTGCATGTGGTTGGGTAGTAAGATGGATCCTTGGTATAATGTGTTTAATTTCTTTTGGAGAGTAATCCGATATCATCACAAATTACGAACACGTTCTCCGGATTACTCTCCAAAAAGAAATCACCCTAACATCATCATAAAATAGCTGTCAAAACAAATATATTCGTAATATTAAATAAATCTGACTATCATACTAAACTCCACACAATTCTCGATGAACAGACTAAATGTAAGAAAGTTAACTAAAATCCTACCAATGCATTAAAAACATAAGTTAACAAACTTATCACTGCCAAAAATGCCCAAATAGGTAATAATCAACTCCCTAAAATAATCGGAGATTATAAACCCGGATATCTATACGGAACTGTTAAAATACACAAACAACATTTCCCACTCCGCTCAACAATATCTCAAATCACTACCCCTATATACTCCCTAACAAAGACCCTAAATGAACTTATCAGCACCTATATTCCTAGCAAATACAGCGTTAAGTCCACACAACAACTGTTGCAAATCTTACACAGCAAAAAACCTGAGAATAAAACCATTGCCTTTCTAGACGTAGAAAGTCTATTTACTAACGTACCTGTAAAAGAAACAATTGATATAATCATAACTAATATATATAATAACCCATCTCTCCCTCCACTTAAAATAAATAAAACAATTATTAAAAAGCTACTAACAATATGCACCACTGAAGTACCTTTTTACGACCATATGGGAAACATACACGCAAATAGACGGGGTATCTATGGGTTCAACACAATTGAAAAACCTCCCATTTACGTTAGATATGTTGACGATATACTAATTCTAGCCAATAACACTAAACAAATTAATAAACTTAAAGACATATTTAAAAAAAACTCTGTCCTTAAATTCACTATAGAATTAAACACTAATAATAAAATCCCATTCCTAGACGCTTTTATGTTTGGCACAAGACAAATGTAATGGACCGTAAAAAATATATCTCACAGAAATGTTATGTTTTTTGGAAATGTGAAAAAATAAACATACTAAAATAAAACCATGGTTATTGGAATATAATATGAACTGACTTATATTTGCTCTGTTATCAACAATTGACAATCATTGAGCTGAATCTTTTAAGGAGACTACAAAGTAAAAGGGCACTGATAGTATATGCTAATACATATATTGTCATTAATAATTATATATATATAAATATATATATATATATATATATATATATTTATATATATTGTTTATCGGACAGGATTCTTTCATTTAAGCAAACATTGTTAAACATAATAACAGTTTTCTGCTTCTTTATTGTTTCAATTTTTCTAATAATCGTCTTTAGTGTCAAAATCAAAACAAAATGTATATTCCCTATGTATCTTCGTCGAATCATCTTCAGGTGACGAAAACAAATAAACAAAAAAAGCTAGAAGAAAAGGTGAGTATTCCAAAAATCAGCTGCAAACGCGCATGTGCAGTCAGTTATTCCTCAGAAGAACAACATTTAAAAATCGTTAACGTAATTCAAGTCATCATGTGACGTTAATTCTAGCATTCCGGAATTTAACTTGTAAACGTTCTTACTGGAACTGCACCGACTTTTTTCTTCTGACATCTAACTGTACTTCACATACGCGTTCTCGGCTGCTTTTTGAAATTCTATCTTTTTGTCTCCAGTTTTTTTTGTTCATTCGTCCGATCACCTGAAGATGATTCTGCGAAGAATCGAAAACATTGGTGATACTTTATGGAACATACATTATTTCTGTTTTTATTTTGACACCAAAAAGATAATTAGAAAAATTTAAAAAAACAGAAAAGGTACGATCAAGAAAAGCAATTCTGTTATGTTAAACAATGTTTATATATATATATATATATATATATATATATATATATATAAACATAAACATTAATTATTTATTACCTACAGACATAGATGTTTCATGCTTACGTAATCTTTAGTGCAGGAAGGTAGTTCCTGACGGTCGGCGAGCGCGAACTCCGATCACAAATCACCACTGATTCGCAGTGAATGGACTTACCAGTAGGCCGCCAGAAATTAGCTTGGAATTTAGGAGGAATTTAACTTTCTAAATACCAAATCGGTGTGTATTCACAGCAAGCGGCGAACAGTGATCAACAACAACAACAACAACAACAACAAATCGTGCTGGATCTCGCAATGAAGCTAGTAGTACTATATATGTATATTGTCCACACAATTAGCCAGTTGATCAGTTCGTAAAATATCCGACACCATTTGGTCACGGTTAGTAGTGGTCTGATGTCCAGACGTACGATCTCAGGCTCGATGCGCTCGCTGTTTCTAGCCACACTATGGTCGTAGACTGGTCATATCCAACCTCTCTCAATAAAGAAAAACGTGATTGTATATACATTAGCCAACACATCTCATCGTCAATTGTAAAACTATTGCTGCATATTTAAGTAATTAATGCGCCTCGTGGTCGCCAATCGGCTCTTGTTTTCGCGCGCTGGAGACGCACTTACAAATCTGTTTGCATATCATATAGAATGATAACACGAACGAGAGTTAGCGACGGTGAATTAGATGTCAGCACGGACTGATGACTAACATCGATTTTTGGCTGTTTTATTACCAACTAGCTGCACCTACCCAGCGTTGCCTGGGATCAAGTAAAGTTGTTGTCAATTATAAGTTTTGTTTTGCTTTCATATTAAAAAAAAAACTTGGTGCTTGTATAATAAAAAGCCGAAAACAAGTTTTTTTTGTCTTTTAGTGTTGGAGAGGTAAATAAGGGGCATGTAACTCTTCACAACAGCTCTAGCTTTCGAACAATATTTTTCTAACCCTAAACCCTAACCCTAACCCTAACCCTAACCCTAACCTTAACCCTAAACCCTAACCCTAACGCTAACCCTAACCCTAAACCCTAACCCTAACCCTAACCCTAACCCTAACCCTAACCCTAAACCCTAACCCTAAACCTTAACCTTAACCTTAACCCTAACCCTACCCCTAACCTAAACCCTAACCCTTACCCTAACCATAAACCCTAACCCTTACCCTAACCCTGCCCCTTACCCCAAACCCTAACCCTAACCCTAAAACTAAACTCTAACCTTAACCCTAACCCTTTTTATGTCTAATCGACGTTCTCCTTGCACAGTAGCCACATGTGCAACGCCAATTAAAGCCATCAGTTTTGATTACTGGAAAATCTTGCTTAAAATTCGTGGTAAAAGTTACCTGCCCCTTATTTACCTCTTCAACCCTAAAAGACAAAAAAACACTTTTTTCGGTTTGTATTATACAAGCACCAAAAACTTATACAGAAAAAGAAATAAAATGTTAGTTGTAAAGGAGACAATTCGTCTCATATTTTCCAAGTAAAAATGTGAGTTGTTCCCCTCACTGATGTTAATTTTTCAGTCCTAACTGTAAAATGTTTCTATATTACATGTTGTACGGGTGGTACTACATTATTTTTTAAAAATACACTTTAACAACGATCGTTATTATATTGTCAATAACATGATACAAAATTCATGTGTGATGACATCAGAATCAACATTGGATATGTCAACCTTAATGCTATTTAGGTCGGACTTTTTATGTTCAATTTTGTAAACTACCTGCATTTACCCAGCGTTACCCGAGGATTTAAAGAAAAGTAATTCAAATTATAGTGGTATTTACAATTTTTTTATCAAATAAGTTTTACTTATTTTATTTTTTATATCAATAACTATTCGATGAATAATAAATTAAAATGGTTTGGTAGTTTGGTAGTTTTGTTTTACGGCATATCAACCCTTTTTGGGTTATTTAATGCCGAATCTGGTCATTATAGTGAAAGTTTTTATGCTTCAAGTTCTTTATATCTTCAAATGTTTAATCAGGGTTTTTGGTTTGGTAGTTTTGTTTTACGGCATATAAACCCTTTTTGGGTTATTTAATGCCGAATCTGGTCTTGTTTTCTTCTCTTTTTTGTTTCTTTCCCCTTTTAATATCTGTTTCTATTTAACCCATAGTTGGGACCCTAACAGGTACTACCACTCCGGGTCAGGGTGGACCTGGGAGCAATGGTAATTAAGAGGAGGCTCCACATTCCCCAAAGTCCGTAAGCCGGATCTCACCATCGGATGTAGTTTAAGGTCATATCCAGGACCGGGAGTAGGGTAGGAAAAATAAAAATAAAAAAGGGGAGGGAGAAAGGGAGAGGGGCTGTTGTTTTTGTTTTTGGTTTTGTAGAACATAATTAAGTTTTACAAAAAAAAAAAAAAAAAAAAAAACCTCAATGTAGGTGAATTTCGTCTCAGGGAGCCACAGGGCAGCCTGATCTGGTATCACCAGTAAATTAAAATGATCCAATTTGTATTTATTACGTATAGTAAATAAATAATTTATTTTATTAAAATGATTTATAGATTTAAGGTTAAATTACATTACTCCCTTAATTTCAATGACGAAATACGTTTTATTAAATTTGTTTTAAGACTTTAGTATTAAAAGCTAAAACCACATTTAATTTGGTTTTACATACAAATTTTCAATTTTGTAGCATCATTTTTTACAGTTTGCTGCCTTAGAATGGTTTTCTTTTCGTTCTCACTTTCGGGTGCCATCTGTAAAGTGTCCACTGAGTTTCGGATAATTCTTTGCTTTTTGATGGATTTTTTTTCAATCAGAAGTATTCATTGCCATTCCCTCGTTTGAAGCGAACTTGACATGCAGATAAGTTGTGGCTCAGAGTGTACATTACCCAGTGAAGTAGAGGTTAATATACAACTAAAGGCTCTGATTGGTCCAACAAAATCCCGATATCAAGAGGGAGGAAGAGAGAGAGGGTGAGAAAGAGATAGAGAGTACTTTTGAAATAATTGTTAGCTAAGTTCGTCGCTGAGTAATAAAACGTGTGCATAAGATAGCACGCTATTATAACATGGCATGGACAGTGTCAATTCCGAGGAAAGTATGCCGCAACCAACACGGCCGGTGATGATGGTTCGCATATCTAATAAATTAAGATTATAAATACTAATAGCCGTGAATTGAAAGTCGAATCTATACAGATAAATGAACACTTCTGCTTTGTGCACAATATTTATTCGCTTATTTTTATTATTGAACCATGTCCTTCAAAGTGGTCCAAGCAGCGATTATATGGTGAATCTATATGAGAGTAAACAAAGGGGTAGGGAGTTCTATCAATGTATGTTATCTTTCATGCTTTTTGGGGAGATTACCATCGTGTTTGCGTAGGTAATACAGTTAATTGTCGTATTAGAAAGATTTTCTCTATGAACTAGTTCGAAGCCTGGACGAGTCTTATTTTTACATTTTTATAATTAACTGTTAATTAAATGATAGTATTACATACAGAAGCGCAAACGTCAACCTAAGAAGCAGCGTTATATAAATATATATATATATATATATATATATATATATATATATATATATATATATATATATATATATATATATATATAGTTACCACAGACACGTATTTCGTTGTCTCTAGGGCTAATCACTGCGGATAGATCTAGTGATATTCGAAGCCGGGACCCACGTGATTCTTCCGACGTTCTACCGCCTGAACCAAGAATTTGCTAAAGGTTGTGGGAGAAATTCTATCAACATTCTGTGGCGTGGCTAGACAGGGAAGAACTTCGAGCCGGATTTGAACTTGGAGCGTTTAGTTGACAGCCATCTGTCTCCATTAAGCTCATAGTCGTGAAGGAAGTTTATCACACAGTGATAGACGTCGAACGCCAATCTCTTTCTCTCTCTCTCTCTCACACACACACACACTCATACACACATATATATATATATATATATATATATATATATATATATTTATTTATTTATTTATTTTGGTACAGAAAAATTAGTACAACATTCGTACCGTCGGTTTCAAGCTCGGAAAGTCTTAGCCATCCGGCTCTCTTCAGCTTCTGTTGTTATCTGTTTTGGAAATGTGGAGTCACATGACACTATCGTTGTGGCGCGTTATTTGCTCAGTCTGTTATGTATGTTTGTTTGAATTTAAATTTAGTACAATGAAACTGTTGAGATTTAAAACCAGAGGAGATTTGGAGAGATATAATAATATAAGATTAAAGGGGAAAAAATATATATATAATAAAATAAAAAATAAAATAAAAATAGAATTAAAATTAAAATAAAATTTGAAATTAAAACAAAGAAATAAAAATATTAAAAAATGAAAAAATAAAAAAATAAAAAGATAAAAAAAGTTTCTATGTAATTCCCGTGAGTCAATATTATGAATTTGTATCAATAGCCGTTATTGTTTTTGGGTTTGAAGGTGAAGATATATATATATATATATATATATATATATATATATATATATATATATATATATATATTGTGTGTATCTGGGTTGCATATTTTCATTTAGGCAAACACTACCACACAACACTGAGTGCTCCTGTACGTCAAGACTTTTTTCAACCCTTCGAATGGTCCATTTAGTGCTTCGGTCAAATTGTTGTATGTAAGTTCCATGTGTTTCTTGTTCCATTTTCTTTCTTCCTTTGCGAGTACTTTCGAGTTGATTCGTCATTTTAAAGTGTCTAGCATAGTAATAAACGTTTCCAAATTCTTAACCATTAAACAATAATGCGTTTGAATCTTGAACGCGCTCAGAACGTAATCAAATTCTTAACAGTGAAGTAATCAATCTAGCAGGCTCTTAGAATGTAATCACGCTCTCATGTAACAACTCAATATTATAGACGCTCCTTTTTAGCTGCAAATTACTGGCCGTTATAATAATAATAATGATAAAAAAACTCAACAGTAAATACATATTTTTTAAGAAACCAAAATTAACACCGCCTGAAGATTATTTGACGAATCAAATCGAAAGTATATATATATATATATATATATATATATATATATATATATATATATATATATATATATATATATATATGTGTGTGTGTGTGTGTGTCTGTGTGTGTGTCTGTGTGTGTTTGAAAAACATATATGCTTCAAACATTTTGTCTACCACGGCATTTCATTTTCATGACTTATCGTGTACCTTACCCCATATATATATATATATATATATATATATATATATATATATATATATATATATATATATATATATATATATATATGGGGTAAGGTACACGATAAGTCATATATATATATATATATATATATATATATATATATATATATATATATATATATATATTACAGTTCTCTTTATTAAAAGTGGAGCTTTGTGTTTGAGAATTTTGACAAAGGAGCAACGCGAAGCAAATTCGTAGCAGTTCAAGATGTCCCACGATGTCAACGTAAACACGAGCTATTTTATTATTTCACTAGAGGCATGTGCAGTGTAGAATAGTGTATTGAAAAGTTAAATTTAATTAATACGAAACCAAATTATTATAAATTTGAATGCTGTTTCCATTACTACTTATAAAATTATTAGATGTAAAATAGCTTCAAAATCTGTCAGTCTTTTGATACATGAGCATTTGCTATGAATTTTGAATACAGCTTAAATGACTTTCTATTTGACAGTTTAAATCTTTACAAATACATTAAACAACGCAAAATATCATTACGTAATTAATGCTTTTTTCAACGATTAAGAAAATATAAAAATGGCTGATGAAGAAGCCGAAATGCATTCTGGTATATTAATTTCGTAATTGAATTAATTTTTAAATAGCATTTAATAGGAAAATAACCTGTCACTTTACGCTAGTTCATTTTTATTTTAATAAATAATTGATTTTTATTAAACAAAAAAAAATGTCTAAGTAATACAGACGCGAAAAACACACACGCATACACAGACACACGAGAAGTTTTCTCATAATTTCTAATTATGAAAACGACTCGTAATTTATCTCCCGTGCATTAACCTTTACATATGCGTATCCGTCGGGGATGGTTAGTCCTTCAAGTATATTAAGTGGCAAACGTTATTTGAACTACATTGAATCGGAATAAGTTGAAGAATATTTACAGAAGGCGACGAGCAAAAACAAAGTGGCATCTGTTAAGTTTCCAGTGTTTTTGAATTTGTTCGGTCATCTCTATAAAATCGCTTAGTCCGTTGGTCAGCCAAGTTTTACTTTGAAATAGTATTTTCATTGGTTCGTCAAGCTTAACTATGAAATAGCATTTTCGTTGATCTGTCAAGCTTGACTTTAAAATAGCATTTTGTTTGTCTGTCAAGCTTAACTTTGAGATAGCATTTTCGTTGTTCTGTCAGGTTTTACTTTGAAATAGCATTTTAATTGGTCTGTCACGATTACTTTTGAAATAGCATTTTCATTGGTCTGTCAAACTTAACATTGAAATTACATTTTCTTTTGTCTGTCAGGTTTAACTTTGAAATAGCCTTTTCGTTGATATGTCAAGCTTACCTTTGAAATAGAATTTTTATTGTTCTGCCAAGTTTCACTTTGAAATAAAATTCCCATTGGTGCGTCAAGATTAACTCTGAAATATATGTTATGCGTTCAGACAACTCTATCGTAGGCTCTGTAATCAATTTATCTGTATTTTGGTGTATCACGCTTCACTGAAATATCATTTTTATCAGTCTGTTACGTTTAAGTGTCAAATATACTTTTCTTTGGTCTGTCATTTTAACTTTGAAATATATTTTTATGTGCACGTCCGTCTCTATAGTAATCTCTGTAATCAGTTTCTCTGTCGCATTTCAGTTTAAAATGGCAGTTTTATCTGTCTATCACGCTTGAGTGTAATATAGGATTGTTGTTGGTCTGTCAGGCTCAAATTTGAAATATTATATTTTATGTGCCCGGGCATCTCTATTGTCGGCTTCGTACTTCAGTCGCTGTATACATCATTTTGTCACGATAAATTATTAAAAAACACTTCTGAGATGCACCTACGCATCGTAGTAAGAAGCTCGTACCGTGCGTTAGTTCGCTTGCTTAAATTCTGAGGTCGTACTTGCAGCGTAAACAGCGTAGATTAAATAAGCGTATCTGATGAATATCGGGTCCTGTTGTTCTCTAATAAATTCCACCATGTTCACCATTGCCCTTATCTCTCATCTTGTGCATTTTACTTCGATCAGACCCATTAGAGTTTACTGTCTCGTTGGCTTCTACGCCATCTGTTACTGGGTTGATTCATTGTTCAGGTTGGAATTACACTGACTCCAGTTCCCATCTTTGAGATCCACCTGATGGCAATTGTTTCCCAACACTGAACGACACAAAGGTATCAAAAACAGACTCAACGACTACATTTGCGTCAACGAAAGCAGGAATAGACGAAGATACACCATATAGATTTAATTGTGAATTAGTAAGCGTTTGTTTCTATGATGCCATGTGCATTCATGAATAACTCATGCGTGCATTAGAGACACGTAGCGATAAGCGAATTTACGTTGGCGGCATAGGAATATGTTAGCATCAGCAACGTAGTCTAATAGACTATACATTTCGGTCCTCACTAGGTAACCCACACATGAAACTTTATTTCAGGCTAACCTAATCCTACGAGGAATAATATAGAAGAAGGATTTCCTTGGTGGCCTATTTTTTTCACTCTGGGATTTAACTGATTTTGTCTCTTGTATTCTGTTACATGAAATAGGAATGCCCAACATTCGCAGGATAGCGACCGGGTTCCCATGTTGGTTAGCAAAGGAGCCCCTGTCGATCATTACGTTCAGATTTTGGTTCTCGGCCCCACCGCTTTTATATCGGTGTGGTGTCATAATTTAATTGTTTTGTTTGTGTATGTGACAACACCAGACCCAGGCTTTTTTAACCTGTAATTCTGTTGTGAGAATAGTATTTATTCATTGCATATTTAGAAAAAACATTGCACTATCACACGTATTGGATGTGTTAGATGTTTACAATACATAATGTTGATCCTTGTTTGTTTAAATTGTCTATAACTCGGAGATAAAGCTTTTCCGGACCTACATACACATACATAACAAAATGCTATTGATATTTCAAATACTATGAAACGAAAGCGGACATCCATTATGTTGAAGTATTATCAATGTTTGCCCTATAACTTGCAATCGGTGTAATAGTACGGTCATTTACATTTGTAGGTACGTTATACTCTTGAACACACTTTTAAAATGAGATAGTCCAATCGTCAAAGATGAATACAATGCAAAAAATAATTCAAAATTAAATGGTGTAGCTAATATAAACAATATAGGCCTGACTAATTTTAAAATGAATTGTTCCCAAATTGAATTCTATAATCCCATTTACTATACTAGTTTTAAAAACCTACTCTTTGCATTATGTTATTTTCATGTAATTTTAATACACATCTACTTGTTACAAATTTTTAATGCACATCTAATTGTTACAAATATTTAATGCACATCTAATTGTTACAAATGCATATCTAATTGTTACAAATATTTAATGCACATCTAATTGTTACAAATATTTAATGCACATCTAATTGTTACAAATTACATCAAATGAAAACAATAGCAACACGCATATTATTTTACGATATAGAAACACGTTTATGTATTTCAGTTTAACTTTTTAATAGGTCACTGCTCATCCAGGCCCGGGGGCAACTCAAAGATAAAGGTTAAAAAGATTCTCAGTTGGACGATGAACGTCATCACAAGAGAATTAGAAACAATTGATGGAATTGGCAGAGCCTGATTATCCAAGAGAACGCCTCAACCAGTATTTGTTAAAATTAGACCTGAAGACGACCATGTTGCAGTCAGCATCGTGGTATTTTCTTCCACAGATTAGATGTTATAGGAAAGAAAAATTATTCATAGAAATTCTGTTTGAGAGGGGAAAAAGGAAAGTTCTTTGATGTGGATGTAGCTGTGCGAGTTCTTGCTGTGAATGTTTTACAGAGGGTACTAGTGATTGGAGCTCAGTCGAGCACCTACCATTAGCATAACGATACAGATGAGAGAAGCTAGGAACATCACTTCTGTGTGAAGGCGACTGTAGGAATGTTTATATACAATATTGAGGTCCGGATAAGAGCGGTTTTCGAAAGATATTTCAAAACAAATTTGTTTTAACATACTCCACCCCAAACAAGGCAGTACGCCACTGTAGACGTAAGGAGCTACTGAGAAAAAGGGAGATCATTTTTTTTTTGGGGGGGGGGGTGAACCTAAATTTGGAGCTGTAGCACAATTCATTGAAGTACTTGTAAAACAGGCACAAGGAAGCAACTTTGCGGCGATGGGACAGGGGCTGGAGCTCGGTGGATAGTGAGGGACCTATGAAGTTAGCAACTCTTTTTTGGACCTGTCTAAGAGAGAGAGAGAGAGAGAAAGAGAGAGAGAGAGAGAGAGAGAGTATAGTGGATGATGCCCCAGCCCAGATGTGGCAACAATACTCCATGCATGGCCGGATAGTGGCTTTGTGCACATCTTTGTGAAGATTTACACCCGCACGAAGGGGTCAACATCCTTGCAGAAGTTGTGCTACGCGACGGTCGGTGTGGTAGAAGTTCCTGGGCCAATGTGCAAAAACATCCATAAAGTGAGATGTATAATCAGACATTGTTGGGAAGAAGAATTGGACTTTTTCCGTTACGATCTCTTGTGCATCTCTTTAATTCACTAACGATACTTTACTGCAGTCATGTACCGCCGGAATCCAGAAAGCTGTAGATTAACGCCTCCGTGTATACCATCAAACAGTAATCACCACCTTTTTTTCATGGTACTAGAGTTTTCGAAAAATGTTCGGCGCTTCGATCCACTTCTCATCGCTGATTATAATACGGTCGAGAAATAGATCCCCATTCTTCCGCAATATAAGCGTTCAAGATACTTAATACAAAAGAAGATAAAAACATTAAATAACCCCAAATATCGTTTGTTTATTTTGGGGGCTGTTATATATTACTAAAAGAGATGGGGTATCATTTTGTCTGAAGTCGTAACTATTATATTACTTTTGTACTATATGTTTGTTCGCCATATATATGCACTTTCAATTCCCAGAGAAACTAACTAAATCCAAGATATCGCAGACTTAGCTTTCGTTGGAAAATCTATAAATACAAAAATAAAAAATAAAATAAAAAAGGGGATTCAAGTATCTAACTGTGAAACAATAACAGGGGACCTCAACCCAAGCGTGAAATATTAAAACGGGGATCATCAGCTGTTTACCATGTAACTGTTTCCGAGATTTAAAAACAGGACAGTTATAATATTCATGACTCTTCAATGGTACTGATCAAACGACCATTTCTCCAATAATCAAATGTAGAAATAATTCAGCTTTAACTTCACTAATATATACATAAATAAATAAATAATAATAATGATAATAATAATATATTATATATCTTGCACTGTTAAACAATTCCCCCAAACCACCATTATGCAGACAGACACCAACATACGAATTACCCCCTTACCCTATAGCTCCTCACATCTCCAACTCCTTGTACCAAACAACACCCTAAATAACACCTCTTACACTAACCAAGAACCCTCGCTAACTAACAATAACCTTGATCTCACCACTCAAATTATCTCATCTTCTCCACCTAACAATTCCAACTTAACTTTGGCCCCGAACTTGAACATACGAACCCAAAACATTCCCGATACTATAAATAACACACATACTATGATAACAACCCCATACAAAATACACACGTATATTGGGGCAAGTACCTTCCCCATAAAGACCCGAATCTCAAACCATATCTACTCTTTCAAACGCAACAATAATAATGCCACTGGCACCTCTCTATCCAATCTAATAAAAAGCCTTAACAGTAAAAACACTCCCTATTCCTTACATTGGGAAATATTAAAAAGGTCTTACACCTTACACTCCGGGATCCGCTTTCTGCCAACTATGTACATTAGAAACATTTATGATAGCTACAGCAGCTACAAGAAAAATTATTATTAACTCTAAAAATTAACTTATCTCAAATTGCAGGCACAAGCGAACATTTAAATACACAAATTTCATTACTTCATCTGACACCCCTCCTCCCAGCCAACAACCTCCTCTCTAACATTAGACTAATTCTTAAATTTTATAATTTGTTAATTTTTCAATTCTTAACTTTTCCAACCTTATAAATAACCATCCCAATAACAACGTACACCTAATAACTATATTAACCCATACCACTTAATGCAAATTGAGAACTGATATTATTCTCCTCCGCTCCACTAATCCTTAACCGCTTTTACTTCAACATTCTAATTCCTATTCCCCTTTTTTAAATTATTGGCCAACCCTCGTACACACTCATCCATTGCTTTATTTTTAAATCTCCTTTTGTATTCGATCCGTCGACTCTGTATACGCTTCGCTCTACCGACAATATTTTTCTCATAGATTCCATTTCTCTCACCGTTAAACTACGCTCCCTGGTTACTCCTATAATGCCCCATCTGCCCCCTTAAAACATATTTATAATTTCAACACACTAGTGCATCACTTAGGTTAAATAATTCTACCTATTCCTTCCCCATAATCCTTGTACTAGAAATCAATTGTTGCCAGCAGACTAACGCTGTTCCAAATCCTAACTTCAGTTATACATTAAGTTTCTCTTTAGTCATGCATTTAATATTTAACTAACTGGGAATTCTTTAACGTCTTTAAACATCAAACTTTGAAACACTACTTTTTGTCCGAATTATTACATATTAAACACGTAAATTCACAATTTCTATTCATTTGAACCCTAATTTCTCAATTGTAACCCTTTTAAACTTTCTGAATTATATAGAAGTTCGTTTAAGAATCCGTTTTAATTTCGGGACCCCCTTTTAGAAATATTTACTTACTGACCTTAACTCACTTCTGTTTTAAGCTTATGATAACCCCACCCTAACTCGCACCGGTTTTATTGTTTATTAGCAATACGCAATAACCAAACAAACTCCTCCCATTCTCTTCTCCTAGCATTAGCCAAAGTTTATTTAACTAACCCTATGACCCACCTTCTATATCTTTTATTTTTATACCTTCCCGCACTTCCTCATTTGGCCTTGTCTCCAACCAAAGCTGTCGCTTTTTTTAGACTCTATCGAAGTCACTACTAAAATTTCCGATTACCTGCGTTTAATATACACAGTTCAATCTCAACTTCTGAAAAACTACTCTCATTCTCGGTCCACGGAAGTATTTTAAACTGGCCCGAATTTTTAAAATTACTTCCGAATAAGCGCGTTTCACCTACGATTTAACTAAACATCTTTCCATTAGATTTACTTCATTTTTGAACATTTTCAACGCTGCCTTCATGAAACCCCTTTTTTCCATCTTTAGATCTCCCTTCACCGGACACCTTATCAAGGGACATTCACCAACTGGACAGACCCATATTTTTTTACACGCACACTCTCACTCTCCATTACTTGATATGTTTTCAAATTTTGAATTTTGGGTTTTCCACAGCAAACTTATCCATCTATGTAATTCCTCTGATGATAAGATTTTAATCTTTGAAAAGCTTTGCTTAAGGAAAGAAAAATAAACATGTTTTTACCGAGTACACCATGCATTGAACAATCGAAGTTGAAATAAGTTTTCCATTCGTACATGTTTATCCTCCTTCTTTCATTTATATTTATATATATATATATCTATATATATATGATCATTTTTATTTACACAGACATGTACAAAATCTGCGACACTAGCAGGTCGATGTTATCGATAAACAGTTATTATAAACTGAGATCTCATCAGGCAGTGTATGAATCCGATGTTAACCTCAGATCATATTTGGAGAGAATGAAGTGGTGAGAAAAAGGGAGTCGCGTGGTTTTTCTCACCACTTCATTCTCTTCAAATATGATCTGAGGTTAAGATCGGATTCTAACTTTGCCTGTTGAGATCTCAGTTTATAATAACTGTTAATCGATACCATCGACATGCCAATGTCGCAGGTTTTGTACATGTCTGTGTAAATAAAAATTATCATATATATAGCTCTATTTAATGTTGAGCACTTTTTATAAACCCGGTTACATTCTTTGGATTACTACCCTGTGGATGTTTTTACCTGGATTATTACCATTTATATATATATATATATATATATATATATATATATATATATATATATATATATATATATATATATGCAGACTGTTTCGTTGTATCACAGCTTTTCAGTGCGACTAGGCCAGTTAGTGCCTCAAGCCAGGATTAAAACTCAACCGTCGAGCTGACAGTCGGCGCATCTACCCCTGCGCTATCATACGACACTGACTAAATGTAACTGATATCTCAATGTAAACATTGTCAAGTGCCGGGATCTCGAATTAGTTTTACCCAAATAGCTATGCTTTAAAGTTAAAGGCAGTTGGCGATATCCTTACAAATAAGCTTTACCCAAGAAAGGGGCTTTATATAGTCATCCCCATACAGACTGTTTCGCTGTATCACAGCTCTTCATTGCGGCTAGACAAGTTAGTGCCTCAAGCCGGGATTGACACTCAACTGTTGAGCTAACATGTATTTCTACGGTCAGGATTCAATCCTAAACTAATTAACCGATCATGATGACGTTTGGGAAACACTTGCAACGCGTAATCGGTGAGCTGTACTTGGTTTACTTTAGACACACTGAATTTTTGTGAAATTTTAACGAGACGCATTTGACATGAATTAATACATATTCTTCAAATATCAGTTTATTTGGAGTATTTTCAATGGTTTTTAGGGGACATCATATGGGAACTACTTCCTATTTGACGATTCAACTATTTCAGATTTGCATTGATTAAGCAATTAATAACGTTCAGCTTGAAATTTCAGACATTTTTTAGAATAAAAAGAATTTCATGGATTTTGATCTCAGTTGGAATAAACATTTTAAACATAAAGTTTTATGCCATTATATCTTTATTTTTATTTTCGTTAGTGGATCAAAACTGTTCTCTTCGGGAAATTAATTTCTACTGAACACCGCCACACCTCTCTCACATACACCCCTCCCCCCCCCACACATATATATATATATATATATACATATATATATATATATACATATATATATATATATATATATATATATAGTTTCAACACGATTTATTGTTGTTGTTGTTGCTCACTCTTCGCCGCTTGCTGTGAATACTCGCCGACTTAGTATTTACAAAGTTAAATTCCTCCTAAATTCCAAGCTAATTTTTGGTGGTCGACTGGTAAGTCTCTCGACTGCGAATCAGTGGCGATTTGTGATCGGAGTTCTCGCCCGCCGACCGTCGGGAATTAGCTTCCTGCATGAAACATCGATGTCTGTAGATAATAAATAATTAATATTTATTTATAAATAGTATTATTATATATACACTAATTTTAATTATTTTTTAGTTATTTAATGTTGTGGACCTGGGTAAAGCTGAATGAATGACACAGGAACACATGGTTTAAATGAACAAAGGTATATATTATATAATAGAAAGAAGGAGATACAAGGAGATGTTGCTCTCAACCGCCATTGCTGGTTTGCCTGGGAAGAAGAGAACAAGTGTCACGTGTTTCCCGTATTTATAAGGTGGACGAGTCCATTAGTTCTCTGTAGGTAGGTACAGCACCATAACACCCCCTTCCAAGCCTTACCTCCTCAGGAGTCTTAATAACGTTTCCTTTTCGGATCTATCTCTAGGTAGTCCGGAGCCATTCGTTTTCTTTTTGGTTGTCGTTTACGTGTGACTACCTGGGGTGCTGGTAAGTTGAAGGTGTCATATATCACGTCCATCAAGTCTTCTCCTTGTGGGGCGCTGTCAGTGTCATCTGACAGTCTTTTTCTGATCTGATTTAGATGTCTCTTATGCGAGAACCGTGGTCCTTTTATGATATAGACCATCGATCCGATCCTCTTTTCAATTGTACCGGGTTCCCAGAATGATGCATGTTTTTTGAACATCTTAAAATATACCCTATCTCCTGGGTTGTATTTTTTCTTCGGTACCGTAGAGATTCGGTCATAATTATTATGTTTAGGTAATAATTTATCAAACACGGACTTCACATTCCGCGCAAACATCATCTCTGCGGGGGATAATGATGATGCTATGTTCATGTTTTTTGTAATTCTATATACCTGTAAGAATTGTTGTAAAGCCTTCTCCTTAGGAGTATCACCGGCCTTTTTTAATGCTCTTTTTAATGTGTCTACGAAGCGTTCCGCCTGGCCGTTTGACCTAGGATGATACGGGGGCGTCGTTATATGTCTGATTTGAAACGTCGCGCAGAACTCCTCAAAATCTGATGACGTGAACTGTGTCCCATTATCACTCACCAAACAATCCACTACCCCAAAACGGGCAAATAGTTCATGTAGGAATCTTATCGTAACCTCTGACGTGGGACTCTTGCAACGTAGTACCTCGGGCCACTTTAAAAAACTGTCGACTACGATTAAGTAGTAAAATCCTTCCAATGGTCCCGCGAAATCCACGTGAATTCTTTCCCACGGACGGTCGGTCTTTGGCCATGGGCTATGCTTTATATGTGGTGCTTTTGCCGCTAAGGCACAGCCTTTACAAAGCTTTACTGCTTTTTCAATGTCATTGTCCATACCTGGCCAGTACACAAAACTCCTCATTAACCCCTTCATCCTGGTTATCCCTGGATGGCCAACATGAAATTCTTTCAGAATTTGCTTTCGTAGTTTTTCTGGGATGACCACCCTTTCGTTATGCATGAGTACGTCATCACAGAGTAAGAAACTCTTTGCCGCATGTAAATCCTTATCTACCAATTTCATTTTTGTTCTGGTGATAAATTCATCCTCTTGAGCTTCTTTTTTTATCTCGTATAGTGTCACCGGGAGCTCTCTCACTGCGTTGCACAAAATCTGATTAAAATCTCCTTCTGTTTGAAGAGACGCAATCACTGTGTCTTCTAGAGTCTCTCTCTGTTTTGGCACTAATCTCGACAATCCATCTGCATGATAGATTTTATTTGAATGCAAATGTTGCATTTTAAAGTTGTAGTTTAATAAGATAGTTCCCCATCTTTGTAGTCTATTAGCTGTATATACAGGTAGGCCTTTTTTAGATCCATAAATTGTAATTAGCGGCTTATGGTCTGTCTGTAAGGTAAATTGTCTACCATGTATGTATCGGTGAAACTTTGTTACTGCAAATATTATTGCTAGGGCTTCTTTCTCGATTTGAGAATACTGTTTTTCCGCTGGGAGCAAGATCCTTGATGCATGTGCAATGGGTTTATGGGTTCCATCAGGCATTTTGTGTAGGATACATGCTCCTAAACCATATGAACTAGCGTCGCTAGCTACGATTATGTCCAATTCTGGGTTGTAATGTGTTAGAAATAACTCTGACGTAAGTCTTTCTATGATTTTATTAAATGCATCCTGACATTCAGGTGTCCATACCCAGGCTTTACCTTTTTTTAATAGCTCATTTAGTGGAGCACGCAAATTATGCATTTCTGGGATAAAAGCCTGGTAGTAATTTGCTAGGCCCAGAAAACTCTGTAATGTCATGACGTTTTCTGGCGCCGGCATGTTTTTTATTGCGGTAGCCCTTTCTGGGTCTGGTCTTCTGCCGTCCTTGTCGATCACATGACCCAGATATTTTATTTCCTCCAGGAAAAAATCACATTTTTCTTCTTTTACTTTGAACCCATAATCTTGGATTCTCGCAAACACTTGATTTACATGTTTTTGGTGTTGTTCGATATCTTTGCTGTTAATCAAGATGTCATCGAGATACGCTATTGCGAAATCGAGTCCGCCCAGCATTGTGTCCATTACTTGTTGGAAAATGGCTGGCGCGACCTTAACTCCGAACGCTAATCTTTCGAATTTATATAAACCACGATGTGTGTTTATACATAACAGCTTAGAACAATCTTTATCCACCGGTATTTGTAGGTATGCCTCACTTAGGTCTATTTTTGAAAAAAATCTTCCTCCATTTAAGCTTGTAAACACTTCTTCCGGGGTATGGAGTGGGTAGTGATAGTCCGCGAGGGCAGTATTCAGTCCTGTTGCAAAATCTGCACATACACGAATCTCATTAGATTTTTTCTTTACATAAACCGTGGGTGCTGCCCACTGGCTGTGTTGTACTTTTGATAAAATACCCATCTTTACCAGTCGGTCTAATTCAGCATTTATTTTTTCAATCGAGGCGAAGGGTACTTTCCTTTCTTTCCTAAATACCGGCAGTACATTTTCTTTTAGACGGAATTTTGCAGTCATTTTAGTGCAGCATCCAAGACCGCCAGAAAAAACCTCTGGAAATGAGTTTTTTAATTCTCGTTGTAGTTTTTCCGATTCTGTTGCGCGACTATTTATTTTTTTACAAAATGTATTTATCGGCAACTTCCATAAATCAAATGCCTGCATCAAATCTGAACCAAAAAGATTATTCGAATCCTTTAGTACCAGTAGTTTGAGTTTTTTAGTATTTCCCATTAGAGACACATTTGTGATTAATTCTCCTTCAAATGTAATTCTTTCACCAGTAACTGTGCTTGCCAGCCTGTTTGTTCTTGATAGAGTAGGTTTATTTAATCTCCTCCATGTATGTAAATTTATAATGGAAACGTCTGAACCAGAATCCAATTGCAATTTTATATTTTTATCCAGGATTTTCACCTGTACATATTTTCTTATGTTCATGCCAGTTTCCTTCTTTGTCCTAGTGGCTTGAATCCGCATTTTATTTCCTCTGCCCGTTCTGCAGTGCGAACTTTTATGTCCAACTTTTTTGTATTTCATACAGGTTTTAAAACGGAATGGGCACTCATTGTACCAATGTGGATTACCACAGCGTGAACAAGGGCTTGGTGGCAATTTATTTATTTTTTTACTGGTTTGGTTTGTCTTTGTTACATCAAAATTATTATTTCTTATTTTTCTATAAGGTTGAGCTTTTGTTTTTTTTATGTACATTTTTTATATGTGCAATGCCGGACAATTAAATGTCTTTTGAGTCCTGTTTTACATTTACAAATCTTTGACAGTCCTCAGCCAACTTTTGCAGCGTAAGGCCTGGTTCATTCTCTAATTTATTTAGAACTCTACGCCTTATCTCCGTGTCATTTCTTGAGATTAAACCTTGTACAAAAATTAGACACTTGAAATTATCTGCACTTAATTCAGCTAGTCTAAAATCGTCACAATGCTTGTTCACTATCGATGCAAAAGTAGCGTAATCTTCCTCATCTTTCTTTACCAGGTTCATGCACTTCCATCGTTTGTGGAATAGTGTAGTTCTTGGACTAAACAGTTCTGTCAATAAACCAACCGCTTCTATGAAAGTTAGCTCGCTAGTTTTCCGAGGCAAAATGAAATCCACGAATTTGGTATGTTCTGTGGTATTTAGTTTTCTAAGAAGGAGGCGTAGCTTCTTCGCATCACTCCAACCACCGCAGTCAATTTTATATAGGTCTTCATATCTTCGGAAATATTCTTCAAATGTATTATTTTCCGTGTATGAGTAATTATCAATACTGTTCCAAATTGCGTTCTGCGAAAACGTGTCGTCTTTTTCATTTTTTTGATCACTGCGCGATATTGTTTGTATCAGAAATTCCAATCTTTCATCATACCTCTTTTTGTGTAATAAAATATTTTGAAATCTTTCCTCAGTTTGTTGTTGCTGGGAGATTTGGAATTTCGTTAGTTCGGCGATTATAGACTTAATATCTTCCATATTCAACCATTTAGTTTCTGATTTTATTTAGAAAATTAATATTTTCTTATTATCTTATGATTTTATAAGAGTTCTTTTCTTTAAATTAGCGTTTGCTAGGCGCCGTTTTAATTATGAAAAGATTATGAAACTTTTCCTTTTCTCTTTATACGCGTATATTCACTTATTTTTTTATTTTTTTATTTTGAAAATTAATATTTTCTCGTTATTTAATGAATTTATAAGAAGTTCTTTTCTTTAAATTAGCGTTTGCAAGACGCTGAGTTTTAGTTATGAAAAGATTATGTAATGTTTTTTTCTTATACACGTTTTTAATTTTAACGAAGAGAAAAAAAAAATCTGTTTCACAATTAATTCTTTCTGCATTTTAAAATATTTCAGTACAAGTCGGAAAAAAAAGAAGAGAGAGAAAATAAAACTGACCTTTTTTTATCGTGCGTCTTTTTTTTTTATAGAGTAACGCACGTGTGTTCATTTCATGTTTTTGTTTCATATCTGTTCTTAAAATGAAGCACGTGGTGTCGGTTTCATTTTTTTTGTGTGTGTGTTCGTCAAAAAAAACTCGCTGTGACGTTCGTCTAAAAAAAAACAATACTCGCTTAATCTTGGTGTTCGATATTTCTTTTGTTTTGTTTTTTTTTAGTTTTCCAACCCAGAGAAAAAAAACGCGCATTCAATTTCAGTTGTTTTTGTTTTTTTTTTGTTTTGTTTTTTAACTAGTTTTCCCAAACTAGAGGAACGCGCACCCAATTTCAAGCTGTTTTTTTTTTTCGATAAGTAGTTTTAAAACTTAGAACACAACAGGTCTATTTCAGTTTTCTTTTTCTTAAAAGAAAACAATTTTCTCGCACTTAAGAATTCAACGTGTTTTTTTTTTTTTGTTTCAGTTGAGTTCTCTTTTCTTCTCTCGACCGTACGGCAAAAACCTTTGTTTGTTTTTTTTTGTTTTGTTTTTTTTGCGTGCGGTTTTCTGCATTAACTTTGTGAGTGCATTTTCACGTGGTATTTTCAGTTTTTTGACCCAAGAGTTCGAATTGCCTCGTCGCCATTTGTTGTGGACCTGGGTAAAGCTGAATAAATGACACAGGAACACATGGTTTAAATGAACAAAGGTATATGTTATATAATAGAAAGAAAGAGATACAAGGAGATGTTGCTCTCA